>ML377639.1:663-42164 GCA_005239525.1 Nicotiana knightiana | reverse complement strand
AAACGTCGAAAATACGCTCAAGAGGCGAAGAGGAGTGCACCGGGCTATAGCTGGGCGTTTGAGCCTTAAGGCCAGGCCTAGCCTGGCTTTATCCAGACGTTAGAGCCATAACGCCAGGCCTGTCTTGGCTTTATCCAGGCGTTAGAGCCATAACGCCAGGCCTGGCCTGGCTTTATCCAGGCGTTAGGGCCATAAAGCCAGGTCCCTGTTCTGGTCCAATCCGAGTTTTGAAGATTTTAAGTGTTTCCTGGTTTGAATAAAAGTCTCCTACACGTCTAGGGTTTGTCCTAAACATATAAATAGACCCAAAAACACAACTTGAATGGGGGAGATGCCATTAGAGACAAGAGACGCCTGTGGAATACGGATCAGAGAAGCAAAACATTGATTTTTATATCTTTTATTCATTACTTTGTAGTTTAATTATGCAAGTTATTTTTCGTTTGATTCTTATGGATATGTTTAGCTAATTTCTTTAATCTAGGGTTTTGGTGGAACCCGTTGGGGGATAAACTTATTGTGATATTAACATAGTTTTGATTGGTTGATTAATCTCTATTTGTTCAACTACGTTCTTGTTGTAGTTGATTGAAGGGCCCTCAATTAGCTGTTCCTATTTATTATGTATCTACTTGAGAGAGAGTGCATATTTAGGTAGTTGTTTGAACAACATCACTCCCGGAGTATAGGCAAAAGTCATAACCGAGGGTTTAGAGGTTGGATTAGAGATAACGATACCTCGGGTGCAATCTAAAGTGAACTGTAATGCAATCTAGCTAGCGTAACTTGAGAGAGTGCGTCTAGTAAATTATCATAATTACTTGAGAGAGATTTATGGTAGATAGAGTGTTCCTGATTGATAGAGACAACTAATCAAGCTATATGAAGTATCCGAGAAGTAAGTTCACTGACGGGGGAAACCATAACCTTAGACCTTTATTACAATTTTTTACACCTTATTGTAGTTAATCTTTAGTTTTAATATTTTCATTCAGTTGTAGTAGTTTAAACAACACCAAGTGAAAGTTTAGTATTCTGACAGCTTTCTTGATACGTTAACTCCATGTGGGATCGACCTTGGGCATAATACCCCGGATTATATTTGCAACGCCCGCTTAGTCTTTTATTAGAGATAGTTGAGCGTGATCAACGCCTGTTGTTACACCCAGACTTCAGGAGACCTTGGCACAATTCTGGGATATGATTGGTACCTTGGCTCAGGCGGGGTTGATTCCGGGTGCACCAGCTACTTCACGGAGCGGGGGAGGAGCTCAGACTCCCGTCGCCCACACTCCAGAGCAGCGAGATCATGTTGGTCAAGTTCTATGTGTCATGGCAGCACATCCTGGGGTCCTAGTTTCGCTCGTGGTTAGGGAAGCATCATCTGAGGAGGAACAACTTACACTCGAGAGATACAAGAAGTACCACCCTTCTACCTTCAGTGGATTGACGACAGATGATGCCCAGGATTTCCTAGAGGAGTTTCACCGTATTCTTCGTACTATGGGTATTGTGGAGACGAGCTGGGTTGCTTTTGTTACATTCCAGCTCAGGGGAGAGGCTTATCAGTGGTGGCAGGCATATGAGTTGGGTAGTCTGGCCGAGTCAGCTTCATTTACATGGGGTCAGTTTTTAGAGATGTTCTTGAGCGAGTTTGTACCTCAGTCCCTCCGAGATGCATATCGCGCGGAGTTTGAGCGTCTGCGCCAGGGTACTATGCCAGTATCAGAGTATGCCGTCAGATTCAGTGATTTGGCAGGCATGCACCTGCTTTGGTTGCTATAGTTAGAGAGCGTGTTCGTAGATTCATTAGGGCCTCAGGCGTGATATTCGGTTCAGCATAGCTCGGGAGTTAGAGTCAGATGTTTCATTTCAGCAGGTGGTAGGGATTGCTCGTAGAGTTGAAGGCATGTTGGATCATGAGAGGGATGACAGGCGGGACTGTGAGAGAGATGTCAGGCGGGGCTGTGAGAGGGAGGACAGACAAGGTTAGGAGAGAGAGGCCAGAGAGGTGAGGAGGCCTCGTAGGATGGAGAGATATATTGATCCTTATTATAGAGGCAGGGTACGTCACATTAAAGGTTTTATGGGTCAGCCAGTTTAATTTGCATTACCGGCTTCGCATGGAGTTTCAGGTACTTATGGGTCTTAGAGTACTCGTACCGCACAGTTTCCATATCCACGTCAGTAGAGAGGTTGTTTTGAGTGTGGAGAAATTAGCCACAGGGTGAGAGATTGTCCCAGGTTCCGGGAAGATGTGTTACAGCAGGGCATCCAGGTGAGTAGAGGGCGCCCAAGAGGGGGAGGCCCGGCCCAATTGATGTGTTTCTTATAGTAGGCTGGAGGCCGTTGTGCCAGATGTTATAGTGCAGGTATGTTTGATTTGTTACAGAGGGGCACCATTTGTAATTCATTATAGCTCTGCTGGTCGGGACGAGTTCCCTCATTGTTGTTTCGTTTATGAGTGAGTTTCATGCTTTGCACCCTATTTTCGTGTTTGCTCCTATTGGGAGATTCTGTGAGTGGTAGTCCATTTCTATTATTTGTTTCTATTCATTATTGAGAGATATGAGACTAGCAGTAAAAAAATTCATGTTATCCAGTACGGTAGGCTTGATGTGATTCCTGAGTATAGTGGTTACGAGCTGTGATTCTTATGCTCCACCGGTGTGGGGGCCAGCACGTGTTGTAATTTTGTTGAAGGAAGTGGTCTAGTAAAAGTTCCAGTTGGTGGGTTATATATATCCTATTTGTGATTTAGAGTTGAGTACGAAACCCCCGTGATTTCATGTGTTTTGAAGTGTTTGAACCGGGCTGTGTACCGTGAGATAAGTTATACCAGGATGGGATCCTTGTGATTTGTTCATGTGCTTTAATTCCTTCCTTGTTATGTTGTTGTGTAAGTTAGCATTGATAGAGAGTTGTGCATGTCGGGCTTGTTTGATAGTTCCCTTATGTGTTCCTCCTTTCATATTCAGTCATTTTCGTTCTGTGCTCCTTGAGTTTCATCTTGCGGGGTGTGTGCCCGGTGGTGTTAGTTGTGTCTTGGTGATTCGGGTGTCAAGTTATGAAGTCTTCATGTTTCTTGCATTATTATCAGTGTGATGGAGGTTGGGAATATAGTTCTATCGGATATGAGGCTAATTGTCGGTGTTGAGTTGATTTCGGGCAGCTATTGTGATCAGAAGTATTATCAAGGGTCTGTGTGTAGTGCGTTATGTTGTGTGGTCGTACCTTGTGAGGGGTAGGAATGAGTTGATGCAGCTAGTTAAGGCTGATACCGGGTATAGATTTAGAATCGGGTCTTGTGGAAATGAAGATAAGGTGAGAATTTGAGGTCATAGGCTTATCGGTGTTAGTAGAAAGGCTAAATAGCAGTTGATAAGGTGTCGTCAGGATTATGTAGATTGGGGTGACGCAGAATCACCCGCGGGTGTGTATTGGAAGTGTGCATTCAGTGATTGGATGAGTTCGAGATGAATCTTGGCACGTTCGAGGACGAATATTTGTTTTAAGAGAGGGAGAATGTAATGACCCGGCCGGTGTTTTAAGAATTTAAGCTCTGTTCGGTGGCATAAGCTCTTGAACAACTTTGTGTTATGTATATCTACTTGCGTGCATGGTTGAATTCAGTTACCTGATGATTCAGAGTCGAATTGGAAGAAGGACTGTTGTTTTGGGAAGCTTAAACAGTGAAGTTTTGACCGAAATTTGACTTTTATGTAAACGGCTCCGGAACGAGTTATGGATGATGTCAGCGGCTTCGTATGGTGATTTTCGGCTGAGGAGCGCATCCGGAATGTGTTTTCGAGGTCTATGGTAGATTTAGGCTTGAATTGGCGAAAGTCAGAATTTTGGTGATTTTGGTCGATAGGTAAAATTTTGATATCGGGCTCGGAATGGGATTCCGAAAGTGGGTGTAGGTTCTTAGTGTCATTTGTGACCTGTGTGTCAAATTTCAGGCCATTCGGACTAGTTTTGACGTGTTTCGGCATCGGTTGTGATTTTGGAAATTTCATAAGTTCTTAGGCTTGAATCCATGCATAGTTGGCAATTTTGATGTTATGTGATGTGATTTGAAGGCTCTACTAATTTGGGATAGGGTATTAGGACTGGTTGGTAGTTTTGGTTGAGGTCCCGAGGGCCTCGGGTGGGTTTCGGATGCTCAACGGGAAGAATTTTGGGCTTAAGCTATTGCTGGTGTTTTTGAACCTGTCATTTATGCACCTGCGGATGTGGGAGCGCAGGTGCGGTTCCGCAGAAGCGAGGGAAGGAGTCGCAGGTGCGGTTTTAGGCTTAGGGGTCAGTGGTCGCAGGTGCGTCTCATGGACCGCAGAAGCGGAGCCGCATCTGCAAGGAAAGTGCCGCAGATGCGGAGTTTGAGGGGATTAGTGATTTCGCCAGACGTGGAGCCCAGGTCGCAGAAGCGGGACTGTAGGTGCGGCACAGGAAGCGTAGGTGCGAGCAGCGCTGGGCAGAAATAATAAAAATCGACGGTTTGATTTCATAACTTCTAAAATCGATTTGGAGCTCGGGATTTGGCGATTTTGAGTGGGTTTTGAGGAGAAGATTCATAGGTAACGATTCCCAACCTTATTTCACTTGTATATCATTAATCTATAGAAATTTCTTCTATATAATCAATAAATTTGGGTGAAAAATCATGAAAATGGGAGGAAGGTTCCCCAAATAGAAATCCGAGATTTGAATGAGATTCTGATGTCGATTTTCGATGATTCTTGTTCGAGTGAGTTCGTGAGTGAATGGGTATTCTAAATTTGTAAATTTCACTCGATTCCAAGATGTGGGCCCGGAGTACATTTTGTGAAATTTTCCTAATTTCGCGTCTTAGGTTCGAATTTATTAGTTCAACTAGTTGCTTGCAGTATTATTTTCACGATGCTATTGCTTTGATTAGATTTGGGTCATTTGGAGTCGGATACTCGTGGAAAGAACGTGATTTCAAGTTTGATTTGAGCGGTTGAGGTAAGTATCTTGCCTAACCTTGTGTGGGGGAATTACTCTTTAGGATTTGAGTCTTCTATGATGATTGTAGTCCGTGTACGCGAGGTGATGAGTGCGTGCTCGGACTTATTTACAGAAAGTTAACCCTTTAGGAATCTTAGGTCCTTATATTCGCCGAGTATGAATTTTCCTTAGCATGATTGAATTTCCTAATTGCTAGTGTCATATTTATTTGCTTAAATGTGGAAGTTCTTACTTTTGGATTTACTCTTATTGCCTATTTGACTCCTAATTGACTTATCTGAGGATTTTATTTCCTTTTACTGTCATGATATGTCTTCTTAACTGTTTATCTCTAATTGTAATTATCTTCATCTCATTCTAAAATGGTTTGGTCTTGACTGAGGTTATGATTATTTTCACGTTGCTTGTCCTTAAATGAAATTGTTGAATACTCTTGAAACTACCAACCTTAAAGTAAGTTTGGATAGACTATACCTTAGTTGGCTTGCCGTAAATAAAGTTATCGGATTTGTGTTGATTTCTTGTTTTTAACCCGTGTAATTAGGTGCGTCTGTTACATGCTATTTTCCTTCCTTGTTGAGTGATTCTTAATATGCCTAGCTCTCCTTATTATGTTTATTTCTCGTGAACTAGTTTTGCCTATCTTGTGATCGAAGGTTCTTGAGTTGATGTATTATTTGTATCTTGAATTGTTGCCATTGTTGTTGTTGTCCTTGTTGTGGTGATGCACGAGGTTTCTGCCATGCGGTTGCTGATATGGGGATTTGCACGAGGTTTCTGTCATGTTGTGTTTACTATTGATATTGCACATGTGCGTGATAAGGTGGGATATGACATTGAGGCTTGCGCATGTAGTGAGACAAGGTGGGAACATGCTTATGCACGTGTGGCGAAACAAGGCAGACATATACTTTACTATTGCACACGTGGCGAGACAAGGTGGGCTATGTCAGGGATTGTTTGTGATACTTGTGTTGGCCTGGGGGCATTCCTTGTTGTTGATATTGTGTACTAGAACACTTATGGTGTGAGTTTATTCGTGTGGAAATATCTAAGATGACAATCTACGTGTTGACTTTCTCTTTCCTTATACTTATGGGTTGTCTAATCATGTTAGAACATCTGCACAAGCATACACTTAGTTAAGTACTAGTAACTAATTTAGGGCTCCTTGTTGTTGTCAAGTATAGATATTCTTGTTGTACTTACCGTATGGGTGGAGATGACCCAATCGGCTCATAAGTCATTCGTGCAGTTAGCAGTCGAATGAGGGCGCAAGATGCCAAGTGTTAGGGTTCGAATATTGGAACCCGTAAATGGTGATTTGTCCGAGGTTCGGAACCTCGTAGAGATGACTACGAATTTAATGTAGAAGTGGTTGAAGTTGTTGAGACATTACTTGTCTGTGTTGTATATTTACATTCCAGATTTGTTGTGTTCTATTAAATCTTTGTGTTGTTTTATGGTTTCCGCTGATACTTATTGTTTTTCCTTCTTTATCGAATTCACTGTAGTTAGCTATATTGCGTAGCCTTTATGTGTATATCGTATTCCCCTTTATTCCTATATTGATACTTGTTCATTTTATTAGACCAGTGGGTGTCTTGATTAGTCTTCGTCACTACTTCACCGAGGTTAGTCTTGATACTTACTGGGCACCGTTGTGGTGTGCTCATACTACTCTTCTGCACATTTTTTGTGCAGATCCAAGTATTAATCGTTAGTAGCTGAGTGGACTTGCCGAGGAGACTCAAGGTAAACTTGTTGTTGCGCTCACAGGCTTCGGAGTCACCTTCCTACTTTGCGTTCACACTGTTTTATTTGTTTCCAAACAGTTGTAATTAGAAGTTATGGTAAACTCTATAAAGCTTATGACCTGTACTACCGGGTTTTGGGATTTTGCAATGTATAAAGAATTATTTATTTTAGAAAAACATTAGGTTTTATTATTATTGTTGTTATTCCATGAATATTAGGCTTACCTAGTCCTTAAGACTAGGTGTCATCACGATACCCAACGGAGGGAAATTTGGGTTGTGAAATTTGGCTTGTTATAACGCTTGGGCTGAAGGAGCTCCTCCGGATTCTGTACACTCCCAGTGAGCGCAAGTACCTACTTAGTACGAGTGCCGAGTGTCTAGTGCCAAGTGACGAGGGATTGAGATGCATGAGTGACTGTGAGGTTGCCCGAGAGGCTGATACCGAGTAATTATGAGGCATGATGAGTGACTGATTCTGAGTGATGATATGCCCGAGGGGCGGTTTATGATACATGTTTTAATCGGAGAGGCTATTTATTATTTCTATCATTTCTATACTAAATTATATTGATTTCTATGGAAACTGTTGAAAAGTACATTTTTGGGGGGAATTTTATTGAAATCGACCTTCAAGTGTTTCAAATTAGCGTATCTGTGATTTTGAAAGAATATTTGTATTTACTATGAATTGATGACTTGTTTTATGCGTTTCGTAGTTCTCAGACATTATTTACTTTCATTACAACTGAGTTGGCGTACTCACATTACTCCTTGCACCTTGTGTGCAGATTTAGGTGCTAGGGCAGAGTGAGCTGTTTACCTGCCTCAGGGATCTCTCGAAGATTTGCGAGGTAGATGCACGCGTCCGCTGCCCTGCTTTCTTCCTCTTATTATTATTAAGCTTATGTTCTAGACTTGTATATTTTTGATAGATGCTCATGACCAGTGACTCCGAGATTTTGGGGTTGTATTTAACATTCGGCGTGGCTTTATCTGTCACGACCCAAAATGAGGGACGAGACCGGCACCTAATCGGATGAACCCGATCAAGTGGACATGGATTGCCTTTCCTACCCAACGCATTTCCCGTGTTCATAATATACAATATTCCGTAGGAAGTAGCAAATTAAAGATTTAGCATGGATTTACGAATTAAGTTCATTTCTTGTTTAACATGTTAGAAGATGATAATCCCAAAACATACAAGTTACATACAACATTTCCAATGAGATCCATGATCACGAGTGAATACAACTTCCGCCTAAAATATACATATCCCACCTCGTGTCTACGGAGCCTCTAAGAGTACTAGGAGTTTAAATAGACTTGTCGGTAAAAAGGCCCCGGCTATACCTTTTACAACATAAGCAAAATAGAATGACATGGTCCACACACGGCCCCGAGAGGAAATGGAGCTCACCAGAACTACTGAAGAAATGAAGAGGAGGCACCACTAACGGCGGACCGAGCTACCTGCTATAGAACCACCTACATCCATATAAAATATGTAGCGCCCCCGGCAAAAAGGATGTTAGACTAGCATGTATAGACAAACTTTACTCTATGTAAAATCAAGCAATACACATATAAGAGGCAGTTAAAGAAACCCAAACAAATATTGCACAGGGATACAGAGGATCACAAATAAGATTTTCATTTTTCTTATTTCAATTGTTCCCCTGTTACTGCGCGCAACCCGATCCCACCTTACAATCATATTTTACTCTTATTTCTTCTATTGCAGCGTGCAACCCGATCCCATCTCACAATCCATTACACCCTTATTACTTCTGTTGCGGTATGCAACCCGATCCCACCTTACAATTATGTTGCGGCATGCAACCCGATCCCACCTTACAATTATGTTGCGGTGTGCAACCCGATCCCACCTTACAATTCTATTGCACCGTGCAACCCAATCCCACCTTACAATTACATTTGATAGCAACATCAACCAATCAATTCAATTACAAGGATTTTCATCATTAAGAATATACATTCGTAACATCCAAATAACCATGTGAAGTCAAGGCCATAGCAATCCTTACCAAACGGTGAGTCATATACGACATACCATCAATATATAGTTCAATTAGATAAATCCACGTTTCCTTTCCATTATTTACTACACAACATTTAGCACTTAGATACATTCAACAATTGGATTCGTTATCATTTCTTTCGTTTGGTAGTACATCCTTGCATATTGATGTATTCAACAGTTAACAAGCTTTGCACATGCTAGATTAAGCATAAGGAATCACCCTTTTCAAAATCTCATATAGCATGGTGGCATGGCACTCAACTAGGACAATCAGAGAATAGAATCTTACGTCTCAACACATTAGAACAATAACTTCACATATGATCAAGCAAGAAACTCATACCAAATGCTCGGACACCAACAAGGTGACTCTACAAAGATTAAAGTTAGCCATACATACCTTGAATCGGAACTCCCCTTTAATTTTTTTATCACAAATCACCGGACCGTCTAGCACCGTCAATCTATTCCACAATGTGACATATTTCACTTAGAATTAGGAACCATAAACATAACTCCAACTCATTTAGGCATTTTATCGAACGTTATGTGACCCCTTAGATTACTAACCCTCTTTTTGTGAATAATTACCTAAACTCGTTTCCCTTTACTAGATTAGGGAGTTTAACTTACATGCATGCAAGGTATCGTCTTCTATATCCAAAAATAAATTTATGTGTTCTACCCTTTTTAGCCAAAACCTGAGAATTAAAAGGAAATGGGGTGGGGACTCACCTCTTAGAGTGAATAAGATGACAATTACTCAATAACTTCCAAGCCCGAGTAATAGTGAAGAATCAATTTTGGGTGAAGATAGAACCTTCTCTCTCAAGAACTCTCTCCTATATCTCTCTATTTTGTTCAGAAAATTGTTAAAATGGAACGGGGTAAGTGTTTTAATGAATTGGGGGTCGGGTATAAAAATTAAATTTTTAAAAGTCCCGAAGCAGAAATGCGGTCAGGAATGCGATCGCATTCCTGCTATGCGGTCCGCATTCCTGTTGCATAAATAGCCCTCAAATGGGCCAAAAATAAACCGGACTGCCCAGGTATGCGACCACTATGCGGTCCGCATACCTGTTATGCGATCGTATAGTGCGTCTCTCCTCCGCAAGAAAATGGAGGTGCAAGAATGCGACAGTTATGCGGTCCGCATTCTCAAAATGCGATCGCATCTTGGGCCACATATCTGTCCTCAAATTGGACAACAGACTGTCCATGTATGCGACCACTATGTGGTCCGCATACCTGTTATGCGATTGCATAGTGCGTCGCATAACAGCGCAACCCTGGAAAATTTTATCTTTTAAGTCCCGGGGTACTTTTTATTCAAAAAGGGTCCGTTTTAGGAATTTTTACAGTTATAACAACACGGGGACCTATTTGAGCATTATTTTTAGCTATGAGTTTTACGGGTCTTTACATTCTCCCCCACTTAGAATCATTCTTCCTCGAATGAGGATCGGGGAATCACTTAGTTAAGAGAACACAAAACATGCCAACCTCCAAATTTTTACTAACTCCGATATTTCCTGAAAATTTTGCCAGAGTTTCCTTTGTAATTAGGCCTATCTACCTGTCAGAGAGCCCCGGAAACACATTTTAACCAATTCCACACATTTTTAGTTACTCTATCAACTTCAACATAATCCGGTCATTTCAACAAGCTACATATAATTCAATTACTTCCACAACCCTCACATAGTCCGGTTAACTCCACAAATTTACACATAATTCAACTATTAAAGTGAGTTGCACATAATTCAGCTATTACAATGAGTTGCACATAATTCAGCTATTTCAATGAGTTGCACATAATTCAGTTATTTCAATGAGTTGCACATAATTCAGCTATTTCAATGAGTTGCACATGAGCCAACTAATCACAACAACATATACATTTATGGCACAAAGTTTGAGAGGTCACAATAGTAGGGTAATTTAGGGGAGTGGAGTGTTCTTGCACAAAACTTGACACCAATGTAATTTCTTAGAGATGACAACTTTCAAAACCACTACCGGACTTATTCAAACAAGTGGGGATATTTCTCTTTCATTTCATTTTCCGCTTCCCACGTGGCTTCTTCGACTTGTTGACTCCGCCATAATACTTTAACCGAAGCGACCTCTTTGTTCCTCAACCTACGAACTTGCCTATCAAGAATAGCAACCGGAACCTCTTCATATGATAACTTTTCATTAATTCAATGGTCTCAACCGGCACGATTACAGATGGATCTCCAACTACCTTCTTCAGAATTGACACATGAAACACCGGGTGCACTAATGACATCTCAGGGGGAAATTCCAGCCTATATGCCACCTGCCCTATACTTTTGAGCAATCCTATATGGCCCGACATACCTTGGGCTCAATTTCCCTTTCTTCCCAAACCGCATCACTCCTTTCATGGAAGACACCTTCAAGAATACCCAATCATCTACTTGAAACTCCAAATCTTTTCGATGAACGCCCGCATAGGATATCTAACGACTCAGAGTAGTCTTCATCCTCTCCTGAATGACTTTAAATTTTCTCATAGCTTGGTGCACAAGATCCGGTCCTAGCAGTTCTGCCTCGCCAACCTCGAACCATCCAATCGGAGACCTACACCTCCTTGCGTACAATGCCTCAAATGGGACCATCTGAATACTAGCATGGAAACTGTTATTATAAGCAAATTTGATAAGTAGCAAGTGATCATCCCAGCTACCCTTGAAATCTAATACACAAGCCCGTAACATATCTTCAAGCGTCTGAATGGTCCGCTCTGCCTGCCCATTAGTTTGTGGGTGGAATGTTGTGCTAAGATTTACATGCGTACCCAAACCTTGCTGAAATTCCTTCCACAAGTTAGCTGTGAATTGGGCCCCTCGATCCGAGATAATAGATATTGGAGTGCCATGGATCCTGATTACTTCTTTGATATATAACTGAGCATACTGTTCTGCAGTATCGGTGGACTTGACTGGCAATAAATGCGCCGACTTCGTGAGTCGATCCACTATCACCCAAATTGAGTCGAACTTACGCGGAGTGCGAGGTAACCCCACCACAAAGTCCATATTGATCATTTGCCATTTCCATGTCGGTATTTCCATAAGCTGTGCCAACCCACCGGGCCTCTGATGCTCGGCCTTCACTTGCTGACAATTTGGACACCAAGTCACAAAGTTCGCCACACTCCTCTTCATACCATTCCACCAATAAATCTCCTTGAGATCGTGATACATTTTCGTAGAACCTGGGTGTACGGTATACCTGGAATTGTGATCCTCTGCCATAACTCTCTCCCGAAGATCATCCACATCTGGAACACATAGCCTCCCTTGGCACCGCAAAACACCGTCATCATTGCCGAGTGAAAATGTTGTAGTCTTGTGATTTGGAATTGCTTCTCTCAACTGTGCCAAAGCTGGATCCCTGAATTGCTTTCCCTTGAATTCCGCTACAAACGAAGACTCCGTTCTGTTATGCACCACGACATTCTCTTCATCTGAGGCCGAAAGACATACCCCCAGACTGTCCAACTGATAAACCTCCCGAGCCAAAGGCCTCTAACCTGCTTCCAAATGAGCCAAGCTACCCATGGATTTCCGACTAAGAGATTCGGCTACCACATTCGCCTTTCCTGGATGGTACAAAATATTTATATCATAATTCTTGAGAAATTCTAACCACCTCTGTTGCCTTAAGTTCAACTCCTTCTGTTTGAATAAGTACTGAAGACTCTTGTAGTCTGTGAACACGTCCACATAGACCCCATAAAGATAATGCCATCATATCTTCAATGCAAACACAACCGCCGCGAGCTCCAAATCATGCGTTGGGTAATTCTTCTCGTGATTCTTGAGTTGTCTTGAAGCATACGCTATTACCTTACCACATTGCATCAATACACACCCCAAACCAACCCTTGAAGCATCACAATACACCACAAACCCTTCTGAACCTTCTGGCAAGGTCAACACTGGCGCCGAAGTCAATCTTGATTTCAATTCTTGAAAACTCTTTTCGCAAGCATCGGACCACTGAAGCTTAACCGCTTTCTGCGTCAGCTTAGTCAATGGGGAGGCGAGGGTAGAGAATCTCTCCACGAACCTCCGATAATATCCAGCCAAACCCAAGAAACTCCGAATCTCTTTCGGGGTCGTTGGCCTAGGCCAATCCTTTACCGCTGCAATCTTTTAGGTATCAACCCGAATCCCTTCTCTGGAAACAACATGCCCCAAAAAGGTGACTGATTCTAGCCGAAATTCACATTTTGAAAACTTTGCATACAACTAGTGCTGATGAAGAGTCTGCAAAACTGCCTTGAGGTGATTTACATGATCTTCCTGACTTCGCGAAAAAACAAGGATATCGTCAATGAAGACAATCACAAAGGAGTCAAGAAACGATTTGAAAACCCGATTCATAAGATCCATAAAAGCTGTTGGGGCGTTGGTTAGCCCAAAAGACATTACCAGAAATTCAAAGGGCCCATATTGAGTCCTGAAGGCAGGCTTAGGAATATCCTGCTCCCTGATCTTTAACTGGTGATACCCGGACCGCAAATAAATCTTTGAGAAGAACTTAGCACCTCGCAACTGGTAGAACAAATCATCTATCTGAGGCAATGGGTATATGTTTTTTATGGTGACCTTGTTGAGCTGCCGATAATCAATACACATCCGAAGCGATCCGTCTTTCTTTCTGACAAAAGAAACCGGTGCGCCCCAAGGCGACACACTTGGCCGTATGAAACCCTTTTCTAATAGATCTTTCAATTGTTCTTTTAACTCTCTCAATTCTGTTGGCGCCATTCGGTAAGGTGGAATAGACATTGGCTGTGTATCTGGCAATACATCAATCCTGAAATCGATCTCTCTATCTGGCGGAACTCCAGGAAGCTCATCCAGAAATACTTCAAGAAATTCATTCACAACAGGCACAGATTCGGGAGCAGGCACCTCTGAAGTGGTGTCTGCAATCCGGACCAAATGGTAGATGCACCTTTTTCTGATCATCTTTGAGGCCTTAAGGCAGGAAATAAATCTACCTCTTGGCACAACATTATTCCCCTCCCACTCGATAACTGATTCATTAGGAAACTCGAGCCTCATAATTCTGGTTCGGCAGTCGAGTTTTTCAAAGCACGAATAGAGCCAATCCATCCCCATAATTACATCAAAATCTACCATTACTAACTCAATAAGATCGGTCGTGGTATCCCGACAACGCACCGTGACAACACAATTTCTATAGACTCGCACGGCCGTTAATTGAATCACCAACTGGAGTCGACACAGAGAACAGCTCGTGAAGCTGTTCGGGTTCTATCCCAAAACTTGAAGCAATAAATGGAGTAATATATGACAAAGAAGACCCGGGATTAATAAGAGCATAAACATCATGTGACTGAACAGTCAGAATACCTGTGGCAACATCTGGAGAAGCCTCCGCACTCTGGAGACCACTCAAAGCATAGAACCGACTGGGTCCCCCTTGACCATGTGCTCCACCCCTAGTTGCACCGTGCCCTGCTGGAGCTGGAGGGCCGCAGGCTGGAGGGCGTGTTTAAGATGTAGTGGCTGAAGAACTGGATGGCTGAGCAGTGCCCCTACCCGTGCCCTGACGGGGTGCACGACAGTCTCACTGAACATGGCCTCACACTCCGCACCTATAGCATACCGGTATGTCCAAGTAACAAGGCTCATAATGAAACCACCCACACTTAGGGCATAGGGCCCTCCGCTGCTGCTGGAACCTCCCACCTGAACGACCCGACTGATGGAACCTCCTGTTGTCTGAACCTGGTCCAACGCGACCTCCCTGCTGATTGTGCCCTAGTGACAGCGCTCTGTCTGAGGACTGAGCATAGGACTAAGATGGCCCTGATGACTCTCTCCCAAGGGTTGATCTCCCTCCTCCAACTGAACTCCCAGAGTTGCCCGCTGACTGGGCCCTACTACTACTCTCCCTCTCCATTTTTATCTTTAATTTCCGAGCCTCTGTAGCCTGGGAAAATCCCACAATCTTCCCATAGTTAATATCTAAATGTAGAGCATCTGTAGCAGCTTTATTAATACCCAAGGGACTAAGGCCCTGAACAAACCGACGAACTCTAGCCTCCATAGTAGACACCATGTGAACAACATATTTGGACAAGTGCACGAACTCCATATGATACTCCCACACACTCATGTTGCCCTGCTTAAGGGCCTCAAAATCTGTAGCACGGGCTACCATAATCTCGGCAGGCAAGAAATGATTCATAAAGGCATCCACAAACTCCTCCCACCTCGCCGGAGGGCTCCCCTCTCCACGAGAACTCTCCCACATCTCGAACCACGAATATGCCACTCCCTTTAGACGATAGGAATCCAACTCAAACCCCTCTATCTCAGTAGCCCTCATAACTCTGAGGGTCTTGCACATCTCATTAATGAACTCCTGAGGATCAGCCTCTAGGTCGGTGCCTGTGAACTCTGGAGGGGCTAACCGTAGAAACTGGTTGACCCTGGAACCTAAAGAATACCCTTGCTCGCTAGAGGACGCAGGGGAAGCATGTGATATTTGGGCCTGGGAGGCCACTAGTTGAGTCAACATCTGAATAGCTCCCCTGAGGTCCCCATCAGAAATACCGGGACCGGAAGCTGGGACTGAGGAAGGATCAGGAACATCAGCGGGAGGGGCTGTAGCACCCTCCGCTAGAGCAGGAGTAGGAATAGTCTGGCCTGGAGTGGAGGAGTCAGGCTGATTTATGGGGAGTCATTTGCACCCGCACCATCATCTGGAGTATTTATGACCACTCCTGGGGTGGCATTGGCCTCTAGGCCGAGTCGAGCTCTCTTCTTGGGTGCCATTTACTGAAAATTGGAACAATGCACGAGTTAGAGGTAGACAACCTCACCTTTCACCACATCGCACGATATAGAATTGCAATAAGGGTACTTTCCTAAATGCCCATGCAGCCCCCTAATTATAGATGTGGTCGACAACACACTTATAAGAAGGGCTCTACTAGACACGGCTCCGAGACATCCTAGGGCACTTTTAAAACCTGAGGCTCTGATACCAAGTTTGTCACGCCCCAAAACCTAGGGACGAGACCGGCCCCTAACCGGATGAACCCGGTCAAGCGGACCTGGATTGCATTTCCTACCCAACGCATTTCCCCGTGTTCATAATATACAATATTCCATAGGAATTAGAAAATTAAAGATTTAGCATGGATTTATGACTTAAGTTCATTTCTTTTTTAACATTTTAGCAGATGATAATCCCAAAACATACAAGTTACATACAACATTTCTAATGTGATCCATGATCACGAGTGAATACAACTGCCACCCAAAATATACATATATACAACCCACCTCGTGTCTACGGATCCTCTAAGAGTACTAGGAGTTTACATAGACTTGCCGGTAACAAGGCCTCGGCTATACCTTTTACAACATAAGAAAAAGAGAATGATATGGTCCACACACGGCCCCAAGAGGAAATGGGGCTCACCAGAACTGCTGAAGAAATGAAGAGGAGGCACCATTAACGGTGGACCGAGCTACCTGCTATAGAACCACCTACATCCATATAAAAGATGTAGCGCCCCCGGCAAAAGGGACGTTAGACTAGCATGTATAGAGAAACTTTACTCTATGTAAAATCAAGCAATACACATATAAGAGACAGTTAGAGAAACCCAAACAAATAGTGCACAGGGATACAGAGAATCACAAATGAGGTTTTAATATTTTCTTATTTCAATTGTTCCCCTGTTGCGGCGCGCAACCCGATCCCACCTTACAATCATATTCCACCCTTATTTCTTTTGTTGCAGTGTGCAACCCGATACCATCTCACAATCACATTACACCCTTATTACTTCTGTTGCGGTGTCCAACCCGATCCCACCTTACAATTCTGTTGCGGTGTGCAACCCGATTCCACCTTACCATTATGTTGCGTCGTGCAAATCGATCCCACCTTACAATTACATTTGATAGCAACATCAAACCAATCAATTCAATCACAAGGATTTTCATCATCAAGAATATACATTCGTAACAGCCAAATAACCATGTGAAGTCAAGGCCATAGCAATCCTTACCAAACAGTGAGTCATAGACGGCATACCATCAACATATAGTTAAATTAGATAAATACACATTTCCTTTCCATTATTTACTACACAGCATTTAGCACTTAGATACATTCAACAATTGGATTCATTATCATTTCTTTCGTTTGGTAGTACATCCTTGAATACCGATGTATTCAACAGTTAACGAGCTTTGCAGATGATAGAGTAAGCATAAGGAATCATCATTTTCACAATCTCATATAGCATGGTGGCATGGCACTCAACTAGGACAATCAGAGAATAGAATCTTATGTCTCAACACATTAGAACAATCAATTCACATATTCTCAAGCAAGAAACTCATACCAAATGCTCGGACACCAACAAGGTGACTCTACAAAGATTGAAGTTAGCCATACAGACCTTGAATCGTAATTCCCCTTTAATTTTTTTATCACAAATCACCGGACCGTCTAGCACCGTCAATCTATTCCACAATGTGACATATTTCACTTAGAATTAGGAACCATAAACATAACTCGAACTCATTTAGGCATTTTATCGAACTCTATGTGACCCCTTAGATTACTAACCCCTTTTTTTGTGAATAATTACCCAAACTCATTTCCCTTTACTAGATTAGGGAGTTTAACTTACATGCATGCAAGGTATCGTCTTTTATCTCCAAAAATCAATTTATGTGTTCTACCCTTTTTAGTCAAAACCTGAGAATTAAAAGGAAATGGGGTGGGGACTCACCTCTTAGAGTGAATAAGATGGAAATTACTCAATAACTTCCAGGCCCGAGTGATAGTGAAGAATCAATTTTGGGTTAAGATGGAACCTTCTCTCTCAAGAACTCTCTCTTCTCTCTCTCTATTTTGTTCAGAAAATCATTAAAATGGAAGGGGGTAAGTGTTTTAATGAACTGGGGGTCGGGTATAAAAATTAGAATTTTAAAAGTCCCGTAGCAGAAATGCGGTATGTGGTCCGCATTCTTGTCGCATAAATTGCCCTCAAATGGGCCAAAAAGAAACTGGACTGCCCAGGTATGCGACCACTATGCGGTCCGCATACCTGTTATACGATCGCATAGTGTGTCGCATAACCTCCTCCGCAATAAAATGGAGGTGCAATAATGTGACAGTTATGCGGTCCGCATTCTCAAAATACGATCGCATCTTGGGCCGCATAGCTATCCTCAAATTGGACAGCAGACTGTCCATGTATGCAACCACTATGCGGTCTGCATACCTGTTATGGGATCGCATAGTGCGTCGCATAACAGCGCAACCCTGGAAAATTTTATCTTTTAAGTCTCGGGGTAATTTTTACTCAAAAAGGGTCCGTTTTAGGAATTTCTACAGTTATAACAACATGGGGACCTATTTGAGCATTATTTTTATCCCTGAAATTTTACGGGTCTTTACATTATCTTTTTTAAAAATGACTAAACGAAACCTTTATGGATTATCAGTTTAGTAATGATATAAATGAAAGATTCTTTATGTTTTAAGTGTTAATTTTGTTGGCCTAGTTCCACGATAGGCGCCATCACGACTAGTATAGATTTGGGGTCGTGACAAGTTGGTATTAGAGCCTAGGTTACATAGGACTCACCGGTCATGAGCAGGTTTAGTAGATTCTTGAGGATTGGTACGGAGACGTCTGTACTTATCTTTGAGAGGCTGTAGAACCCTTAGGAAAAATCTCACATTATTGAATTCATGTTGTGCGAATCCAATTATTCAGCCAAAAGCGTAACCCTTTGAATTCCTTTCATGTATTCGAATGCGCACGTGAGAGCTCGATATCAGTTGTGCATCGACGGCTTGTGATTTCCTTGGTAGGTGCGAGATATGATTTTAACATGTTGATAATGGGCCAGTCTTGGGGACATGAGGCCGGGTTCATTTTGTGGCTTGAGTGCTGAGATTTCGATTGTGTGAGTCGTGCATTTGGGACTTATATGTCCGTTTGTGTCCTTACTGGTGGGGTTTTGTGACTGGATGACTATGTGGCGGGTGTGATTCGATGGTGATGTGTGTTCAAATTGTTTGATTGTGACAAAAGGATTGGCTGGAAATTTGGCAAGAACTATTGAGTGTTTTTATTTTTGTCTCGAGTTGGCATATGGCTTCGAGTTGTGAGTGTATTGGAATACCTCTCATGTTGTTTAGTTGTGGAGTGAAGCGGATCTTTTTGTTGTGTTATGAGTTCCTGGTGATGTCTTTTGGGCTGACCAATGCCCCAGTAGTGTTCATGTATTTGATTAAGGAGTACTCAAGACCGGTGAGTCCTATGTATAACTGATATCATGTATTTCTATTATATTCATTGATAGCATCATGGCATATTCACGTGGCCAGGAGGAGCATACTCAGTGTTTGAGGAGGGTATTATAGATATTGATGGAGGAGAAGCTTTATGTAAAGTTCTCCAAGTGTGAATTTTTGGCTCAGTTCAGTAGCATTCTTGGGGCACGTGGTGTCCAGTGAGGGTATTCAAGTGGTCAGATGAGTGTGGAGAGAGCTTCCAGAAGCTCAAGATTTCTTTGACCAGAGTTCCATTGTTAGTTCTGCCATCAGGTTCAGGTTCTTATACCGCGTATCTTGATGCCTCGAGGATAGGCATTGGTTGTGTTTTAATGCAGGAGGGTATAGTGATTGTGTGATGGCTATGATTTTTTTGGAAGGGTATAGAGATGATATTAGTTTGAGTCTAAGCAGGCGGGGGTTATCTCCCACGGGGTGTCCTGAGGTTGTGTGATCTTTAGGTGGTTTTATAGCAAGTACTCCTTTACCAGTAAATGCTATATGTTGTAAATTGAGTTTAGATCGCTTGTGGAAGTTGGCATGGCTATTGCAATGGTGAATGCGAGATTGCAGATGATATGAGATGTTAAATGGTTTGAGTTATATATGAGCTTATAAAGGATTAAGTTGAATCTCACTGCGATATGGCGGCGGTGTTAGCGTATGGGCATTGTGAGTTTTTTATTGTTTTGATTTGTGGCTTTGAGCCAAGTGGGGGAGGCTGGTAATGATAAGTTGGTTGCACGATTATGCGAGGTATTGGGTTCAGTTCGATGTATACTGGTGAATCAGTTATGACCTACAGAGGTGGTCTGACAAGACTCGAGTAATGGAAATTTTTGGATACAGGTGGTAATGTACTCTATGGGTAGATGGGTTTTATTGAATGATTGAGTTGTAACGGTAAATGGTGTAGTGTGTGCAGAGTAGGAATTTGATTGGTTGCTTCGAGGCGTGGGTTACTTCCTAGTATGTTGGTATGCAAATGAGGTTAGGTCGTTTGATCTGTTTGATCGGTTTAATTGAGATTTTTTTGAGTGGATGACTCTCGAGAATGGTTCTGACGGATTCAAGGTTATACGTAACAATTGGGAATCTTCAAGGTGTGTATTTGGCTAGAACTGAGATTTACGTTGGAGGGTGTCAGGACTTGTGGAATTTCTACATTATCATGGATTCTACATATCAGTATCAGGAATGTGAAGGTAATGGCTTTAGATTCACAGGAAGTCTCGTCAGGGTAAGTATTCTGAATGTGGTACTTTTGGGGATATTTGAGAGAGTATTCAGTGGCTTACGAGCTTTAGACAGTACTGTCTTATGCTTGGGTCTCGTGTGAAGAGTCTAGGTTGAGAATTGCGGTATTATAGCAAGGAGAAGCATCAATTCGAAGGTAAGTTAGAAAGAACTTGGATAAATAGGATAGCTCCGTAGTAGGTCAGATCGGCATGGTAAGGGATATGATTTTTTCTTTTGGTTTTTATGAGGCAATGAGTTTTTACAGGTGTTTCATAGCAATGCTCTTGGGTTTTGGTGACCTGCGTAGCTTGGTTGAGTTAAAAGGATTCAGTCATGATGGTTTGGTGTTGTACAAATGGGATTCAGATAGTTCCTGGTGGTTTATACCACGTTTAGAGATGCATATTTTCTACTGGCGTGAGGTGCAGGTGATGTATAGTGATTTTGCTTCTAAATGTGATCAAATGGAAAGTTCTTGGCTAGTTGGGTACGTAGTTGCTTGTGGCTCGGAAGGGATCATGAAGTTATAATATATATCATAGGATGGAATGACGTATGTTGTATGTTGTGTAGAGTTGAGATTTGCATATGCGAGGTCACGGTTCAGTTCTGGGAGGAAGGTCAAAAATTCTTAGGCAGCATTGGCAGTTTCAGATGACTGGGTAGATGATATCACTATTGGGTGGCTTGATGAGGGTATACATTTCAGAAAGAGAAATGTGTGGAGTTAAGGGTGCTTCATTGGTATTGTGACGCTCTCGTGTTGGATCGACTGTTGATATTCAAGGCTGCTTGGTGGTACGGAAGAATTATAGGGGTATCCCTCGTGGAATGATTGAGTATTAGGGATGTGTTATATATTCGAGCTGTGGAGTTGGGATCAGATATGGTAATGTGTGCGCTTCATGGACTTCGAGACTGAGAGTTCTCATAAACAGATTATTTTGTGGTTGTGGACTGTGAGGATACGAGCAAATCTAGTTCCTGCTATAAATCTGCATAGTTGGGCATAGTTGGGCGTGATCAAACAGATTATAAGGCATAGTTGGGCGTGATCAAAGATATCAGAAGTTGGCTTATAAATCTGCTATAGTTCCTGTCGGAGAAGGGGGAGCTCCATGATTGGCTGATCGGACGAATGGTTGATAGTTTCTACGTGTATCTTTCATCATCGGCAGTATATGAAACTGTTAGAGCGAGGCATTGCTTGATAAGAGGTTATGTACCGGTATTGGGTTGTTTTGGGCAGATCTTGTGATTAGGAGTTATCTCTATGAGTGTTTGAGTCATGCGGTATATTATGTGATTGCATCTTGGGTTACGGATATGGGTTGATACAGTGTGTTCAGACTTATTCATTTTACAATTGTGAAATTTTGATCTTGTAAATTATTTCAAAAATGGAAATTTGGTTCTAAGGTTTTTCGATTAGGTTGGATTGCAAAATTTCAGCTATGTTGTGCTATTGGAACTATACGGGATAGGGTGACGTGGGATCACCCCGGGTATGTGTATGGTAGGTTACACGAAAATTTTGGATGGTTTTGGAACAACTCTTGGCACGTTCTAGGACGAACGTATGTTTAAGTGAGGACCCGATCGGTCGTTCCGAGAGTTTAGCCCCGTTTCCCCTATTTCTGCCTTATTATGTGTTGTTCAGCTCCTTTATGTTGTGTTGGGACGGTTGGCTCAGGTTCGGAGTGATTGTGGAGAGGAATGAGACACTTAGTCTCTTAAGTTGGTGATTAGTTGGAAAAGTTAACCGGAAGTTATCTTATAGGAAAATGATCTTGGAATGTGGTTTTGTGGCTCGGATAGCTTCATTAGGTGATGTGGGACTTAGGAGTGTGTTCCGAATGTCATTCGGAGGTTCGGAGTAGATTTAGGCTTGAATTGGCGAAATTGGATTTTTGGTAGTTTCAGGTTTGTAGTGGAAAATTAGCTATCGGGGTCGCAATGGAATTCCGAAAGTTGGGATAGGTTCATACTGTCATTTGGGATGTGTGTGCAAAATTTCAGGTTATTTGGACGTGGTCTAAGTGGTTTCGGCATCGTTGGCGAATTTCGAAAGTTTAGAAATCCTTAGGCTTGAATTATGGATCTATTTGGTGTTTTGATGTTGTCCAGGGTGTTCCGAGGGTTCGACTAAGTTCGGATGATCATTTATGACTTGTGGGTATCATTGGTTGAGGTCTCGAGGGCCTCGGGGTGAGTTCGGATGGTTATCACATTGATTTTTTGGCACTTAAGGAATGTTGGTGTTGTTGTTCTGTGATTTCTGCAGATGCGGATAGGTGGCCGCAGGTGCGGTCACCGCAGGTGCGGATTAGTCGTCGCAGGTGCAGCATTTGGGCTAGTTGAGGTGCATCGCAGATGTGGAGATGTTACCGCACCTGCGAGCCCGCAGGTGCGGCTGTTTGGACGCAGGTGCAGAAAAGGGGAAATTAATGGGCACCGCAGATGCGCACCTGGGACCGCAGGTGCGAATCCGCAGGTGCTATAGCAGATGCGGCAATCGCTGGGCAGGTCATATAAATAGATGCCTTTGCGAGTTTTTGGTCTTATTTCATCAATTTGTTTTCATGCGGGTTGGAGCTTGGGGGAGCAATTTGAAGAGAGCTCAAGGGAACTTCGTGGAGGTAAGTTTTTTGGGCCAAAAACTCATTTCTATGGTGTTATTTGACTGATTAGAGGTGAAATTTATGGAAATTAGTGACTGGCGGTTTAGGGCTTGAGAATTGAAGACTTAAATTAAGGAATTGAGAGGTCGTTTGTGGTTGGATTTTGATGTATTTAGTATGTACGAACTCGTGAGAGTGTAAGGATTCTAATTTTGTGATTTTTATCGGAATCCGAGACGTGGGCCCAAGGGTCGAGTTCGGCCAATTTCGGTATTTTGACGTAATTTGGTTATTTTCGAGTAGGCTTTGTTTCTTTAGCGTACTTTGATGACATGAATCTTATTTTGAGTAGATTCGGGACGAATTGAGGCCGAGTCGAGTGGAAAGGGAATCGCGGAGTAAATTTTCATCCGGTTTGAGCTAAGTAATGACTATAACTCTTGTCCTGGGTATGAAACCCCGGACTTCACATTGTATCACTGCTTTGGAGTGACGCATATGCTAGATGGCGAGTGTGTGGCGTACACGGTTGGGGGATTATGACTTGGTCCATCCCGTGGCAACTATTAAGTTGCGTATTTGATTACAAATCATATGATATTTCATGTTTCAAAGATTATTACTATGTTTTGGGCGGAATGCCGTATTTGGACCCCTTGGAAGCTTTTTACTGCTATTCCTCACTATGTTTACCTATAATTTACACTCAGTCATATTATGTTTAATTGATTTCGAGACTCAGTCTTATTTACACTATTTTGAGTATTAAAATGATATTTTGGGTCGAGTACCCCATTTTACTGATAGCCCGAGTGGCTTTTTGAGAGGTATCTGACTGAGTGAGGCCGAGGGCCTATGTTGTGAGGATATTATGGGATCGGGCTGCGCACCGCAGCATGTTATACTATTTATGATGACTGAGTGAGGTCGAGGGCTTGATTTGTGATGATATGATATAGTATCGGGATGTACGCCGCATCATGTTATTGATAGGTCGAGTGCCAGAGTGATTGATGCCATGATTTGGCTTGTTATAGCGCTTGGGCTGAAGAAGCCCCTCCGGAGTTTGTACACCCCCAGTGAGCGCAGGTACCTACTGAGTGCGAGTGACGAGTGATTGGGAGGCATGAGTGATTGTGAGGTTGCCCGAGAGGTTGATACCGAGTGATTGTGAGGCATGATGAGTGACTGATTCTGAGTGATGATATGCCCGAGGGGAATTTTATGATACATGTTTTTGCCCGAGAGGCTATTTATGAATTCTATCATTTCTACACTAAATTATCATAATTTCTATGGAAACTGTTGAAAAGTACATTTTTTGGGGGGAATTTTACTGAAATCGACCTTCAAGTGTTTCAAATCATCGTATCTGTGATTTTGAAAGAAGATTTGTATTTACTGTGAATTGATGACTTGTTTTATGTGTTTCGTAGTTCTCAGACATTTTTTACTTTCATTATTACTGAGTTGGCATACTCACATTACTCCATGCACCTTGTGTGCAGATTCAAGTGCTAGGGCAGAGTGAGCTGTTTACCTGCCTCAGGGATTTCTTGAAGATTTGCGAGGTAGTTGCACGCGTCTGCAGCCCTGCTTTCTTCCTCTTATTATTATAAAGCTTATGTTCTAGACTAGTATATTATTTATAGATGCTCATGACCAGTGACTCCGAGATCTTGGGGTTGTATTTAACATTCGATGTGGCTTTATCTGTTTTTAAAATGATTAAACAAAACCTTTATGGATTATCAGTTTAGTAATGATATAAATGAAAGATTCTTTACATTTTAGGTGTTAATTTGGCTGGCCTAGTTCCATGGTAGGTGCCATCACGACTAGTTTAGATTTGGGGTCGTGACACTTGGGGTGCCACCGGCTAAATATGTTTAATATTTTGAGGAAAATACCAGAACATTTATAAGATTTTACTCGAGCAACCGGGTGGCATACCACCCCTAATCCACTACATAGATCCGCCCCTGCCTGGGGAAACATCTGAGGGACCCTCTGTATGCATTTCAAAGAAAGAATTTCAAAAGTATCTTGATGATCAGAGCAGGGGGGCCACATTAAGAAGTTGAGGAAAGCATATACTGACTTGGCCACGGCGCATGGTACTTTGAGTACTTCTCAAGACAACCTAGAAAATGCACACACCAGGATGAAGAAAAGGGAGAAGAAGAGAGAAAAATTCTTCACCCGCATGTGGAAGGGTGTGAAGGGGCTATGGAAAGTTCTAAAGCCTCAAGAGCCAGTTCCATCGACGGAGCCGAAAGATGTTGATGATGCTCCAGTTCACTGGTCCGAGGAAGAAGAAGAGGGGGAGGATGCGACTGAGTCCGACAGTGAGGAGATCACTTGATGCAGTATTCAGGGAGCACTTTTCACCATTTTACTCTATTTTGTTTAGTTGCATTGGGGACATTGCAACATCTCTAGTTGGGGATGGCTTCTTGTATAACTATGGATATGGTAGATTGATATTTTGTTTTCATATGATGTGTTATATTAGTATGTTTACTAGATTCTTGAATTTTTGTTATATACTTGATGTTTATTAGCTTCTTGGTTCTTTTTTAAAATAGTATATTTCATTTTGGTGGCGATATCCTTGGTTTTCTTTATACCAAGGTTCTTTTTCCGAGGATGCCAATTTTCTTTTTTGAACCGGGTAATTTTGGTAAATTTTTGTGTCGACTTTTCCCGATGATGGATAGCTACACAAATTTCTTAAAGGAATTAGACTTGTAGTTTAGATATAGTTTTTGTTAATTTAGGAAGAATAAGTGGTATGAGTTGGGATTTGTGCTCATTGGCCAATTTGTGGCTTGCTTGGTAACAACATGATTTAAACCTCGGCATATGAATTCTTGATCTTTTAAAAAGAATAATGAATGAAGTAAAGATCATTGTCATGACTTTTAGACTCAATTTTTGGCTCTTTGATTCACTAAATAGCTTTTTAGGCTATATGTGACTTCTTTGAGTTCATTGGTTTCCATTGGATTTTGGATTTTTGTTCCACTTGAGTTTTCATTTTCCATGTGTGGTGAGAGCTATCGTGAGCTCTTTTGCATTATCATTAGTCTAGAACTTGCCCGAAATGTGCGTCAAGCCGAAATCCTAGACTAAATTTGTAACGACCCGGCCGGTCGTTTTGAGCTTTAGCGCGTCGTTCAGTAGTTTGGGCTCATGAGCAACTCCATTTCAGGTATTATGACTTGTAGGCGTGGTCGGAACTGAATTTCGGGAAGTTTAGAGTTGATTTGGAAAGAAAATTCTCATCTTAGAAGCCTTAAGTTGGAGAAATGGACTAATATTGGAATTTTGAGTAAACAACCTTCGAATCAAAATTTGAAGGTTCCTACAGGTTCGTATGATGATTTCGGACATGGGCGTATGACCGGATCGGGTTTTGGATAACCTTGGAGCGTTTCGGCATATATTGTGGAAGTCGGTATTTTGAAGAAAATTTTCTAAGTTTGGCTTGAAGAGAATTTTAGTGATATTGATGTCCGTTTGGGATTCTGAGTCTGGGAATAGCTTCGTATGGTGATTCTGGAGTTAGGAGCGCAATCGGAAGTGAATTCGGATGTTCGGAGGTCATTTTGAAGTCATTTGGCTAAAGATAGGAATTTGAAGGTTTTTGGAGAAATCCGACCGGAAGTGGAAATTTTATATCGGGATCGAAATGCGATTCCGGAAGTTGGAGCAGGTCCGTAATGTCGAATATGACTTGTGTGCAAAATTTGAGGTCAATCGGACGTGATTTGATAGGTTTTGGCATCGGATGTAGAAGTTGGAAATTCTAAGTTCATAAAGTTTGGATTTGGGTGCGATTCGTGGTTTCGATGTTGTTTGATGTGATTTGAAGCCTAGATCAAGTCCGCATTATGTTTTGGAATAGGTTGGTATAATTGGACGGGGTTTCGGGGGCCTCGGATGGATTCCAGGTGGTTAACGGATCAATATTTGAAGTTGAGAAAAGTTGATGTTGCTGGTGTCTGGTGCGACCGCACTTGCGAGGCTTTGGCCGCAGGTGTGATTTTGGGCTGGAGCTGAGGAAGCCGAGGGTGCGAGGTATTGGTCGCACCTGCGGGAGCGCAGGTGCGGAGCTCGGATCGCAGGTGCGGAAATGAGGCTGGGCAGAATGTTTTAAAACCGAAATTATTGGCCATTTCTCTCATTTTTCTCATGGCTTAGGAAATTTTAGGAGGGCTTCAAGAGGGGAAATTCATCATCAATGTCAAGGTAAGTAATTCATTCATGTTTCTAAGTTAAATACAAGTTTATTGCATGGAATTATAGATGAAAATTGTGGAAAATTTTGGAAAATATTGATGAAAACCTAGAAATGGTAATTTGGATTTTTAGCGATGAATTTGAGCATGGAATGTAGAGTAAATTGTAGTTTGAGCTAGTAGAGCTATGGGTAAAATATATCTTCGGGAAATTTTGGATTTCCGGGCACGTGGGCCTGAGGACATTTTGGTCATTTCACTAAGCGGGGTTGGGAAATTATATAATTTGGAATTGTTGCAAATATTAGAGTATATTTTCATTGGTTTGTCATTATTTGGATAGTTTTAGGGCGTTGTGCGTCCGTTGGAGTCGTCGGAAGGGCATGGAAGCCGGTTATGGAATTTCGGAGCGAGGTAAGTCTCCTTTCCAACTTTGTGAGGGGGAATTATCTCCCTGGGTGAACTAATTAAGTATGTGCTACTATCTGCGGGGCTACATTGCACGAGGTGACAGGAGTCCGTGCGCAGCTACTATTATGCCATGTCCGGGTAGCCTAGGACCCACTAGCATGCCTTACTTGTTGTACATGTGATCTTGTCTGTAATATTAGACTGCTAATATAATCGAAATTTGTAATTGAATGACTAAGGAAGATTAGAGTTTATTTTCTTAATCATCTAAAAAGAGAATTGATTTCCTTCGCGGGCAATTGTATTTCCGGATAATGTTGTATTAATAAACATTATAAAAACTTGGCAAGTGAATTTCGAAAAAAAGGGATTTAAATACTATTTTGTGGTTTTTAAAAGAGAAATCTGTCATTTACTTGGGTACTTATTTTCCTAACGTCGGGGTGGACTGTTGATTGTGCATGACTGCATGTGACCGCTTCGCAATTTACATTCCGCGAGCGCAGTGTTATTTCCCCCACTCTCATAGGAGCGGGCCGTACGCCACAGCGGATTTAAAATGAACTTATGGTTCGGGATGTTCGACCCTCTGCAGTGCATAGACATGATTATTTATTGAGAGGTGCACTTATGGTACGGGTCGTTCGATCCTCGGCAGTGCACAGAGTTGATTATTATGACGACTCAAGCCCGTTGTCCTTATCCCGTATGCGCATGCTAAATTGTTAAATATTTTTCATGGATTTTTAAAGTGATAAGATATTTGGGAGAAAACAAAGAGGAAATTGTTATTTAAAATATTTGAGGGAAAATGAGGAAGTGGTAGCTGTTTGTATACTTCCAGTATTTACTTGGATTATAGTGCCTTATATATATTGTTGCTTTATACCTTACATGCATACCGTGTTCATCATATGCTATTAAATTAATTTGTTGGACCTTAGTGAGTGTCTAATTCAACCTCTCGTCACTACCTCTCTGAGGTTAGGCCGGCGACTTACTGAGTACACGTTGTTTTTGTACTCATGCTACACTTGTTGTGCATTTTTATTGCACAGGTACATTCATAGTGACATGGCTGGTTTGGAGACTTAGGCGAGCTGCACCATCCGGAGGCGATCCGCAGCTGACAGAGTCTTCCTCATACTGTATTTATTTTCATTTAAATTCCTTGTCCAACTTGTATTTCGGACAAGCTTTGTGATGATTGTATAAATTCTTAGAGATTGCTCATGTACTTGTGACACCGGGTTCGAGGGATGTGTTTAGGATATATTTGCTAAAATGGAATATTTAAACCATCGTATTTTCTTAATGGATTTTATTTAGTTATTTCGTAATATGCCAAAGATAATGATTTCAAAAATGTTAAAACATGAATTTATTTCAACTAATAAATAATTGGCTTGCCTGAAGGTGGTGTCCGGCGCCATCACGACCCTAGTAGGTTTTGGGTCATGACAACATGGTATCAGAGCGCTAGGTTCCCGTAGGTCTCACGAGTCATGAGCAAGTCTAGTAGAGTCTTGTGGATCGGTACGGAGACGTATGTACTTATCTTCGAGAGGCTACAGGGCTATTAGGAGTACTTCCCTTCTTGATTCCTCATCGTGNGAGACGTCTGTACTTATCTTCGAGAGGCTACAGGGCTGTTAGGAGTACTTCCCTTCTTGATTCCTCATCGTGCGATTTGATTCCTTTGAGGTTTATGCCTATGTTTATTCCTACTCAATCTTACGTGTCGCGAAACGCTTGCTATGAATCAGGAATTTGAGGAATTGAAATGGTGCTACGGATGTAATTCGAGATGTTTCCATGTGTAATTGGTTGGGGTTGTTGTTATGGCCCTGCAAAAGAATAATATGTTGTTTCAGCTCAGTAGTTGTGTTTCTGAGAGCCTTAAAGCTATGCTCAGGTAGTGATGATGCTTACGATTGGTTATCGCGCGATGTCGACATGATGATAGAATGCTTGCCCGTATGTTGGGGGTGATGAATGGTTTGAAGGGAGGTCTTCTCAGAGTGTGATTTCGAGATTTCTGTATTTTAGTTCCGGCAAAGGAAAGGCGCTTGGGTTATGAATGGTCCGGTTGGGGTTGATAAAGTAGTAAGACTTGGTGTCTTCAAGTGAGGTGGGATATGCACATGTGACGTGAAGTCGTCGTCATTGATCGAATGGAATATGTTAAGTTTGTCGGTGCTATGGTTTCTTTGGTTGCGTGGGGTCAGAGTATTGAGAAGAAGTATTGAAGAATGTGGTTGGCGGAGACCGTGAGGTGCGGCGGTTCAGTATTGGATAAGTATTGATAAAGAATGTAGCTCGAGAAAGGTCATCTTTGGAGAGTTTGAAGTTGTGGTGATCTGCTGGTTTAAGAGCTACAGAGAATGATATTGAATTGAGGCTAGGCGGTGGTTCCATTTTCTAGGAGGCCAGGTGTAAGAAGCGGAAGTCGAGCAGTCGCAAAGCGGGGGAGCGGTAGCATAGCTTGGAATTTGAAGATATTGTCGCGCATTTAATGGATGTCCATGAGGAGCGGACAGACTAGTAAAGTTGGTAAATGAAGCAGGGCCTAAGATGGGGTATTGAAGTCACAGAGAGCGGGCATTTCAGCGTCTTTAGAAGGTGTCCGCGGGTGATTTCCACAGGTGGGTTATCTCCTGTGAATAGGTTAGCGGTGGCATGGTTGGCAGCTCTCAGTGACGGGTTCTAGTGTCCATTCGCTAGGAGGCAGAATGTGTGAATGATGTTAGAGAATTTGAGTATTTAGGTAGTGCTAGCAAGAGAATTTGGAAGAATTGGACGGATTGGTTGAGCAAGATAGTGTTATCAAAGGAGAAAGGATCTCGGCAGGGTCTAGAGTGGTGCAAGGAGTAGCTTCGGGCTAAGTGGGGGAGTCCCACCATCTGCAGTTGGGTTGCAGGATTGTGTTATCATGGGGTTGCGGATTGTCGGCGTGTTGGCAAGTTATTACAGCTAAGGGAAAGGAGTAAAATGGTGATTGTGCGTGGGATTTGATGAATGTGTGCAAAAGTTAGCCCTGTCGGACCAGGCTTAGGCTTTGGAAGATTCAGAATTTATGCTTAAGGCATAGGCGAGTTGTAAGGATAGTGACTCGATCGCGTGTTTCGTTGAAAAGGGTGTTCATGTGCTAGGAGAGCCTTGGAGTTGACTGTATTCGGGACCAATCAGAGTGGGTGACTCTCAATAGCGGTCCTGGTGAATTCAAAAGTTAAGAATGCGGTGTTTAAGGATTTCAGGCAGTAGTATGATCGAGAATCGAGCTTTTGCGGAGTAATTTCTGAGAAAAATGAAGATGGTTGGAATGCTCTATGATATGTTTCAGCGTGCAGGATAGTATTGGAGGAGTGAGAGAAATAAACTCCGGATTATAGAAAGATTATCATGAGGGTATGAGACGGGTTGCAGGATTTAGGCAGCATAGTCACGTGAATCAAGGTCACTCGGGATGAGTGAGTGTTGAGTCTGTTATGAGTTGAATGAAGTTGCTATTATTCCTGAAGCAATTGAAGATGATTAAAAAAAGATAGATTGATTAGCCATGATTTAAATGGCACATTTGCAGCAGCGATCAGTTCCTTTGATGTGATTAAGTTATGCATGTGGTTTGTGCCGGTGTGTGCGGGGCTTGTCGGCCGTCGTAATGGATTTCATGTGGGAGCATTTGAGTGCTATGGCCTGTCAGGTGTAGGCGGATCCCGGAAGGGTTATGGTGGTATAGACTACTACTTAAGGATTTGCATGTTGGGTGATTGTGGGAATTCACTCGTGTGTTGAGATGGTACTCTTGAATTGAGTTAAGTAAAAAGTTTCTATATGATGAAGTGTTCACCCTATTGGTGGTTCAGAAGTTATGATGGAATTCTTGCGCTACCTCATATTGGCATGTTAGGTGCGGTAAGCAGTATGTAACTGGGGGTGAGAGTCGAGATTTGCGATTCGGTGTTGACAAGGATGTCATGAGCTCGGATGATCAAGGAAAAGTGATTTGAAAGTTTAGAGTAAGCTGGTGTTATCTTCAGTGCCACCTGAGATCGATATTGGTGAAAGAGGCTTTGTACCCTGGTCATGGGTTCTTGATGTGTTGTGCAGTATTAGTGGGGTCAGTGATGCGGATGTGCAGATTTGTTACCTGGTGTAAAAAGTCGTGGGAGCGTAACCACGAGAATATTGTACAAGTGTGTCATGTAGTCACTTAATGGATTGAAGATTTGGACTGAGTATAAGGAAGTGCAATATTGCTTATTTTTTAATTTATGCCTGGAAGGCATTCAGTTCATTTGGTTGTGGATTGTGGGGTATTTGTCCCGGCTATGATGATTGTTCTTGCGTATTGTGAGAGGAAGTGGGTTAATATCGACCTAGGTAAGGATATTGGCCTAGTTTGGTGTGAGCAAGGTAGACTCGATGCTTGTGGATGGATTTAAATATGATTATGGGCTTCATGTGAGGCAGATATGTTTGTTTCAGTATAGCACTCCTCAAGGAGGGGTGTTGGGATATCAGGTGTTGTTCCGTCTTCGTCAAATTCAGGTAATATTATGATTGTGCCGTGTGAGTTGTGAAACGGCTTGATAATTTCCTATGTGTTAAGGTCCCACGTAGTAGGAATGTTATGTGAGCAGGACAGCTCTTGAGATCCAGAGTATATATGTATATCGCACCTCACTTGTGCTTGAGTTTGCAAGCATATGGCTATATCAGTCTCCCCAGGATGGTATTATGCACCTAGCGTGCTTATGATCGATATTCAGTAATTTGTAATAGTGAGCAATTCAACTCCGTGTGTATTTCCTTATGTGAATTTTATGACGGGATTGGGTGGCACGCCGCCACGGATATGTTATTGGGATCGGGTGGCACGCATCCACGGGTATGTTATTGGGATCGGGTGGCACGCCTCCACGGGTATGTTATTTGGATCGGGTTGCACGCTGCAACAATGTGATGATGAGTAAGGTTCCTATATTTATTTTCTTATGTTTTACTTCCTATTTTCTGAGAAAAGTTCATATCAGTTACGTGAGTTGAATAATCCCTTCCTGAGTCATTTCTTATTACCATGTTCGAGTTATGGCCTATTGGCGCGATGTGGTATCATGTGAGGCTGTTGGTCATGTTTGGGGTGCTTTGTTGTCTGAGCAGTTCATACTGGGTGAGACGAGATTTTCGGATCAGGGATCAGTGCGATACGGTTATGTGAAGTGTATGTTAAAGAACAAATACCACTATTCAGGTTCATAATGAGGTGATGATTCTATTCAAGATGAGATATTCAATGATTTGTTAACTCTGCAGTTGGGTATGAATTTCTACACATCTCCTCCGTTGTGGTTGTATCGTCAGCATTATAGCAGGATGTATGTATATATATCATGAGGTGCATTGGGAGCATCAGATTCGTGGAATTTTGGGCTATTAAGGTTCAGGGAACATCATTGTGGTTAGATGATGAATTTTGCGATGCACGGTGCTAATTCAGCAAAGATATGCAGTCATATTCTGGTATATCGTTTGGCGGTTGATACGGTGTTTATACATTGGAACTAGGCCTAGCAGAGAAATTTCAAAAGTTGGAACTGGATTCTAAGCTTATTATATGGATAAAGAAGAAATCTTCAGATTTGATCATGCTAATGTACTCAACTGGGTTGTGGTAGCACGGGCAGGTGCTCGGGGTGTTAAACAGTGATTTCAGATAACTCCAAAGCAGTTCTTAGCACAGTCGAGAACGAACGTCTGTTTAAGTGGGGGAGAATGTAACGACCCGACCGGTCGTTTTGAGCTCTAGCGTGCCGTTCAGTAGTTTGGGTTCATGAGCAACTCCGTTTCAGGTATTATGACTTGTAGGCGTGGTCGAAACTGAATTTCGGGAAGTTTAGAGTTGATTTGGAAAGAAAATTCTCATTTTAGAAGCTTTAAGTTGGACAAATGGACTAAGATTGGAATTTTGAGTAAACGACCTCTGAATCAGGATTTGAAGGTTCCTGCAAGTTCGTATGATGATTTCGGACTTGGGTGTATGTCCGAATCGGGTTTTGGATAACCCGGGAGCGTTTCGGCGTATATTGTGGAAGTCGGTATTTTGAAGAAAATTTCGTAAGTTTGTCTTGAAGCGCATTTCAGTTATATTGATGTCCGTTTGGGATTCCAAGTCTGGGAATAGCTTCGTATGGTGATTCTGGAGTTAGGAGCGCGATCGGAAGTGAATTCGGATGTCCGGAGGTCATTTTGAAGTCATTTGGCTAAAGGTAGGAATTTGAAGGTTTTTGGAGAAATCCGACCGGAAGTGGAAATTTTGATATCGGGGTCGGAATGCAATTTCGGAAGTTGGAGCAGGTCCATAATGTCGAATATTACTTGTGTGCAAAATATGAGGTCAATCGGACATGATTTGATAGGTTTCGGCATCGGATGTAGAAGTTGGAAATTTCTAAGTTCATAAAGTTGGGATTTGGGTGCGATTCGTGGTTTCGATGTTGTTTGATGTGATTTGAGGCCTCGAGAAATTATGTTTTGGAATAGGTTGGTATAATTGGACAGGGTTCCGGGGGCATCGGGTGGATTCTGGGTGGTTAACGGATCAATATTTTAAGTTGAGAAAAGCTGAAGTTGCTGGTGTCTCGTGCGACCGCACCTGCGAGGCTTTGGCCACAGGTGCGTTACCGTAGGTGTGATTGGGCTGGAGCTGAGGAAGCCGTAGGTGCAGGAGATTGGTCGCACCTGCGGGAGCGCAGGTGCGGAGGTAGGATCGCAGGTGCGGAAATGAGGTTGGGCAGAATGTTTTAAAACCGAAATTGTTGGAGTCGTCGGAAGGGCATGGAAGCCGGTTATGGAATTTCGGAGCGAGGTAAGTCTCCTTTCCAACTTTGTGAGGGGGAATTATCTCCCTGGGTGAACTAATTAAGTATGTGCTACTATCTGCGGGGCTACATTGCACGAGGTGACAGGAGTCCGTGCGCAGCTACTATTATGCCATGTCCGGGTAGCCTAGGACCCACTAGCATGCCTTACTTGTTGTACATGTGATCTTGTCTGTAATATTAGACTGCTAATANGGATCGCAGGTGCGGAAATGAGGTTGGGCAGAATGTTTTAAAACCGAAATTGTTGGACATTTCTCTCATTTTTCTCATGGCTTAGGCAATTTTAGGAGGGCTTCAAGAGGGGAAATTCATCATCAATGTCAAGGTAAGTAATTCCTTCATGTTTCTAAGTTAAATACAAGGTTATTGCATGGAATTATAGATGAAAATTGTGAAAAATTTTGGAAAATATTGATGAAAACCTAGAAATGGTACTTTGGATTTTTAACCACGAATTTGATCATGGAATGTAAAGTAAATTGTATATTTGAGCTAGTAGAGCTATGGGTAAAATATATCTTCGGGAAATTTTGGATTTCCGGGCACGTGGGCCCGAGGGCATTTTGATCATTTCACTAAGCGGGGTTGGGAAATTATATATTTTGGAATTGTTGCAAATATTAGAGTATATTTTCATTGGTTTGCCGTTATTTGGATAGTTTTGGGGCGTTGTGCGTCCGTTGGAGTCGTCGGAAGGGCTTGGAAGCCGATTATGGAATTTCGGAGCGAGGTAAGTCTCCTTTCCAACTTTGTGAGGGGAAATTATCCCCCTAGGTGAACTAATTAAGTATGTGTTACTATCTGAGGGGGCTATGTATGCACGAGGTGACGGGAGTCCGTGCGTAGCTACTATTATGCCATGTCCGGGTAGCCTAGGACCCACTAGCATGCCTTACTTGTTGTACCTGTGATCTTGTCTGTAATATTAGACTGCTAATGTAATCGAAATTTGTAATTGAATGACTAAGGAAGATTAGAGTTTATTTTCTTAATCATCTAAAAAGAGAATTGATTTCCTTCGCGGGCAATTGTATTTCCGGATAATGTTGTATTAATAAACATTATAAAAACTTGGCAAGTGAATTTCGAAAAAAAGGGATTTAAATACTATTTTGTGGTTTTTAAAAGGGAAATCTGTCATTTACTTGGGTACTTGTTTTCCCGACGTATTCGGGGTGGACTGTTGATTGTGCATGACTGCATGTGGCTGCTTCACAATTTACATTCCGCGAGCGGAGTGTTATTTCTCCCACTCTTATCGGAGCCGGACGTACGCCACGGCGGATTTAAAATGCACTTATTGTTTGGGTTGTTCGACCCTCGGTAGTGCATAGACATGATTATTTTATTGAGAGGTGCACTTATGGTACGGCTCGTTCGATCCTCGGCAGTGCACAGAGTTGATTATTATGACGGCTCAGGCCGGTTATCCTTATCCCGTATGTGCATGCTAAATTGTTAAATGTTTTTCATTGATTTTTAAAGTGATAAGATATTTGGTGGAAAACAAAGAGGAAATTATTTATTTAAAATATTTGGGGGGAAATGAGGAAGTGGTAACTGTTTGTTTACTTCCAGTATTTACTTGGATTTCAGTGTCTTATATATATTGTTGCTTTACTACCTTACATGCCTACCGTGTTCATCATATGCTGTTAAATTAATTTGTTGGACCTTAGTGAGTGTCTAATTCGACCTCTCGTCACTACCCCTCTGAGGTTAGGTGAGTACACGTTGTTTTTGTATTCATGCTACACTTTATGTGCATTTTTATTGCACAGGTACTTTCATAGTGACATGGATGGTTTGGAGACTTAGGCAAGTTGAACCATCAGGAGGCGATCCGCAGTTGACAGAGTCTCCCTCATACGGTATCTATTTTCATTTAAATTCCTTGTCCAACTTGTATTTCGGACAAGCTTTGTGATGATTGTATAAATTCTTAGAGATTGTTCATGTACTTGTGACACCGGGTTCTGGGATGTGTTTGGGATATATTTTCTAAGATGGAATATTTAAACCATCGTATTTTCTTAATGGATTTTGTTTAGTTATTTCGTAATAAGCCAAAGATAATAATTTCAAAAATGTTAAAACAGGAATTTATTTCAACTAATAAATAATTGGCTTGCCTTATAGTGGTGTCCAGCCCCATCACGACCCTAGTAGGTTTTGGGTCGTGACAAACTTGGTTTGAAAAATGATGTTAGCCCTTCCTTAGACCGTTATTATGCCTTAAATTTCCTACCCTTGCATATTTTCCCTAGTCAACCCCTTTTGAGCCTTTAAATTTTTTCTTTGGCAACCATGTTACAAGCTTTAACCATTCGTTCTTTATTGATCTAGCTTTTGGCACCTTGTCTCCCTAAGTACTTTAAAAGTGTAAATATAGGCAAAAAGCCTAAGTTTGAGGGTGAAGGTTGGAAAGGTTGTGATATGGAAGTTTCTTAAAAGGTGAAAGGTGACCCAAAATAATTAGTGGAACCTTCCTTTAAAAAACAAAGAGTAAGAAATAAGAAAAATGAAGAAAAAATAAGGAATTGTGAATAAATGGAAGACTAAGTGACGAAATAAAAAATGAAGAAAGGGTGGAAAAGTTCTTGAAGGAAGTGTACTTTGATTGTTGAAAAAATTGTAGTGCTTAGGGAGGTTTTGAGTCACTCTAATCAAAATTGTTCACTACCTTAACCAAAAGCCTAAACTACAACCCTTTAAGTCCTAATTGATTTTGAACCAAGTTTGTCTACATTAGTGGAGAAATACATGAAGGGCAAGCCTATGGTATTACTTTTATTCATTTGAACATTTTGTGAGAGAGGGTTAATTCTTTCCATTTGATATCCCATTTATGTTTGGAATTGCAATTTATGAGTGTGAGATTCTCTATAAGTGTGAGGGCACATGAGATTTGAGTTGTGAATTTAATCCCATTTTCAATTGGGGGGGATGAACAAGGGAAGTTAATTGTGATAAAGAGGCAAATTTTGAGGCTTTAGTGTCATACTTGATTGCTACTTTGATTTACATAGTGTTTGAGCACCTGAATTGTAATGAGATTCATGAGAAGTTTTTGGTATTTCTTATGCTTTGGATTAATTGTTGGTACCAATCGAAGTCATGTGTTTGTACCTACAGTAGACCTTTTTGACGAGGCATGATATTGACGCACTATTGAGTTAAATACTTGGTAGGAGATTTTGTTCATTCATTCCTTGAGGACAAGCAATAATTCAAGTTTGTGGGTTTGATAAGTTGATATTTTACCAACTTATCTTGTCTTTAAGCTTAGTTTTTTGCTATGTTTGAGTGATAAAAATCATGTGTTTAATGTCGTTTACTTATATTTTACAGGTTCTCTATGATTTAGAAGTGATCATGAAGAAACCAAGTGAAAACGAGTCAAAAAGACGTTGAAAAGAAGAAATCTTGCGACATCAATGTGGTAAATGAAAACATAGCAGTGGTCGCAATTGCGATGGAGGAATCACAAATGTAAAATCAATCCAAGTCAAGTAGTGTTCGCAAATGCGATATTAGAGTCACAATTGCGAGATCAACCATTCCAGTCAATGTTCGCAAATGCTAAATGAGGGTCGCAAATGCGAAGTCAAACCAGACAGTCAACCTTCGCAAATGCGAAGACCTTCATCGCAAACGCGAAACCAAGTGCACAGTGCCTAGTTTGCAATGGCGAACATCGAGATCACAAATGCGATGTTCAACAGTGATCTCAGGGTTCGCAATTGCGAACTAATAGTCGCAATTGCGAATATCGTGCTTCAGTTCTGGGCACTTCTGTCATTTCACATTTTCCAAACCCACAAATACACGACCTAGCTTATTGGGAACACATCTTTGGCATATCTTTGGCATCTTTGGCATCTTTGGAAGCTTTGGACAGTGTCTTGACTAAGAAGACAAGTTTTGGAGCTAGGGTTCTTGCACACACACTTGGGTCTTGAAGATTTGAAGCTTTTGGTTGAGAATTTCTTACTCATTTATGCTCATTTCTTCATTTTCTTGCTTTGTATTGAATATTTAAGTGTGTTATATTTTTTTTCAACACTTGAATCTTGTTTATGGAAATATTCATATTTAAAGTGTGGATTAAATATCTTGTTGTGCTTATGTATTGAACGATTTTTATTTATATTGAAGTGAGTTATTATTTATTTAATTATTCTTGTTCATTAATGTTTCCAAAGGTATTAGCTAACCCAAGGACTCGCCCATTTACTTCGAATTAATTTTGGGAAAGATAATTTGGGGTTGGGAAAGATTAATTAGCAAGAACTTGAGAAGTTAATCCTCACTTTATAGATTCTATCTAGGGATAGGATTGGACTACTTGTAGCCATATTCGGGTGTGCTTAATCTCTTAATTTTGTAAGGGATAGTTAAAGTAGGAAGTCTTGTTACTCTTCGGAAGAAGCTAATATAAAATTATTACCCGAGGCTAATTAACATAAGCTCGCTCATATTTGTAAAATCATGAAATACATTGGATCGTTACTTGAGTTTAATTCCCTATGCATCCATGCTTGTAGCCATTGATCATTTTATTTTCTTTCTAGGTTAGTTTAAATTTCCACAATTAGTTAGAAATATTTTCTCAAAACCTTTGTAATCACCTACATATTGTTCTCTGTGGGATTCAACACCGACTCATAGTTGGGTAAATTATATTGTATGCGGCCATGTCCATTTACTTTTTAGTAATGGATTTGGACGTCACCGACGATGCAATAGACGAGAAACACTCCACGAAGCGACGATAATAACCGTCCAAGTCGAGAAAGCTCTGAATCTCCATAGCTGAGGATGGTCTAGGCCAACTTTGAACCGCCTCTATCTTCTTCGGATCCTCCTAAATCCCCTCACTGGACACCACGTTCCCCAAGAACGCCACTGAACTGAGCAAAAACTCACACTTGGAGAAGTTGGCATAAAGTTTCTCCTCCCACAACCCTACAACACAATCCTCAAATGTTGGGCATGTTCCTCCTGGATACGAGAGTAAACCAGGATATCATCAATGAATACCATGACAAACGAGTCGAGGTAAGGTTGAAACGCATTGTTCATTAGATACATGAATATTTTTGGGGCGTTGGTCATCCCAAAAGGCAGCACAAGGAACTCATAATGACCATAATGGGTCCTGAATGCTGTCTTTAGAATATCCGAGTCCCAAATCTTCAACTGGTGATACCCAGACCTCAAATAAATCTTGGAGAGCACCCTCGCTCCCTGAAGTTGTTCAAGCAAATCAGCAACACGCAGTAAAGGATACTTGTTCTTGATTGTAACTTTGTTCAACCGTCTGCAATCAATGCACATCTGTATGGTACCATCTTTATTCTTCACAAACAGAACCGGTGCACCCCAAAGCGACACACTAGGCCTAATAAACCCCTTATCAAGAAGTTCTTGAAGTTGCTCTTTCAATTCTTTCAACTCCATCGGTTCCATACGATATGGGGGAATAGAAACGGTCTGAATGCCCGGCACCAGTCGATACCAAAGTCAATATCCCTATCAGGCGGCATGCCTAGCAGGTCTGCAGGAAACACATCCGAAAACTTTTGCACCACCGAAACATAATCAATAGTAGGGGTATTAGCACTAACATCCCTCACAAAGGCCAAATAATATAAACAACCCTTCCCAACCATTCATTGGGCCTTAAAATATGAAATTAGTCTACTAGGAACATAGTTTAGAGAACCTCTCCACTCAATCCCTGGAAACTACGACATCACCAATGTTACGGTCTTAGAGTGACAATCCAGGACAGCACGACATGGAGACAACCAATCCATACTCAAAATCACGTCAAAATCAACCACACTAAGCAGCAAAAGATCAACTATAGTCTCCAATCCCCCAATAGTCACTACACACTATCGATATACACGGTCCACAATAATAGTATCGCCCACCGGCATAGATACATGAACAGATGAAACTAAGGACTCACAGGCATATCTAGATAATGAGCAAAACACAATAATACATATGAATAAATGGAACTAGGGTCAAATAATACATAGGCATCATGTGGCATACTGAGACAATACCTGTGATCAGTGTGTTAGAAACCATGGAATCTGGTCTGGCAGGAAGAGTGATGTGAAGCTAGAATTCATGGTTTAACACGTTATATGCCTTACATTTTATGTGCGTTAATGATAAAAATACACTTTTTATGTGCATAATGGAGTTTATTTCATGTGTAGATGCATTGGAGATGGAAACCGATCTAAATGGATGCAAATACATCAAAAATACGCTTAAGAGTCAAAAAGGAAACACCCGGGCATTAGCCGGGCGTTTGGCCCCTAAAGCCAGGCCTGCCCTGGCCTTAAGGGGGCGTTTGAGCCCAAATGCCTGGGTCCCGATGTCCAGTCAATTCCGAGTTTTGAAGAGTTTAAGTGTTTCTCGGTTGGAATAGAAGTCTCCTACACGTTTAGGGTTTATCCCAAACATATAAATAGACCCCAAAACACAACTTAAAAGAGGGATTCGAAGAGATTTCGAAGAGAGGAAGCCATTGAAGAGAAGTAAAAACATCGATTTGTACAGCTTTTATTCATTACTTTGTAGTTTAATTATGCAAGTTATTTTGGATTTGATTCTTATGAACATGTTTAGCTAATTTCTTTAATATAGGGTTTTGGTGGAACCCGTTGGGGGATGAACTTATTGTGTTATTAATATAGTTCTAATTGGTTGATTAATCTCTACTTGTTCAACTACGTTCTTGTTGTAGTTAATTGAATGGCCATCAATTAGATGTTCCTATTTATTATGTATCTACTTGAGAGAGAGTGCATATTTAGGTAGTTGTTTGAACAACACCACTCCCAGAGTATAGACGAAAGTCATAACCGAGGGTTTAGAGGTTGGATTAGAGATAACGATAC
>ML377635.1:2533-54680 GCA_005239525.1 Nicotiana knightiana | reverse complement strand
CATCCTCCCCTCAAAGTTGTGTTTTTGGGTCTATTTATATGTTTGGGACAAACCCTAAACGTGTAGGAGACTTCTATTCAAACTGGGAAACACTTAAAACCTTCAAAACTTGGAATTGACCGGACCAGGAACCCCAGGCGTTAAGCCCCAAACACCCAGCTATAGCCTGGGCAGGCATGGCATTAGGGCTCTAACGCCCAACTATAGCCTGGGTAGGCCTGGCTTTATGGCTCTAACGCCCAGCTATAGCCTGGGCAGGCCTGGCTTTATGGCTCTAACGCCCGGCTATAGCCCCGGTCACTCCTTTTCGACTCTTGAGCATATTTTTGACGTTTATGCATCCATTTAGCTCGGCTTCCATCTCCAATTCACCTACACATGAAATAGACTCCATTATACACATATGATGTGTATTTTTATCATTAACGCACATAATATGTAAGGTACATAATGCTTTAAACCATGAATTCTAGCCACGCATCAACAAACTCGTGAGAGTGTAAGGATTCCAGATTTGTAATTTTTATCGAATTCGGAAACGTGGGCACGTGGGTCGGGTTTGGCCAATTTTAGGATTTTTGGTTAAATTTGATAATTTTCGAGTGGACTTCATTCCTTAGAATATATTAATGATATAAATCTGATTTTTGGCTAGATTTGGAGCAATCGGAGGCCGAGTCTAGAGGCAAAGACATTGTGGGCTAGGATTTTAGCCGGTTTGAGGTAAGTAACGCTTCCAAACTTGGTTTCGAGGGTTCAAAACCCCGAACTACTTGTTATGTGATTAGAACTGGTGACGCACATGCCAAGTGACGGACGTGCAGGCGTGCACCATGAGACTTGTGACCTGGTTCATCCCATGGCACCGTCTAGTAGCTATTTTGAATTGATAGCCACACTTCAATTAATGTGATTAATGTGAACATGCTAGAAATCATGCTAAGTAAAATGCTAAGGCTTCACGCCAAAAATGCTAAGACCCGAGTGGTCGTATATTGCTGTCTCCTTATGTGTTTATTTGATTTTTTATACTTAGTCCTGTCATAGCATATCATTTCATGCCTCAGTCTCGGGTAATTGTTGATTTTATATATTTATCATTGTTTCGGGCTAGTTCATGCATCTGTGAGACCATGTGAGCGAGACTGGAGAGTAATGACTGAATGAGGCCGAGAGCCTTATATTGAGACAGTTATGAGATCAGACTGCACACCGCAGCGATATTGTGATCATGCCTTCGTTGGCATGATATAGCGCTTGGTCTAATAGGCGCCCCTCCGGAGTCTTCACACCCCCAGTGAGCGCAGTAATATTTGATGGATGGATCTTCCCTGGAAATGGATCTTGTCCGAAGTGTTGATATTGAGGGATGGATCTTCCCTGGACATGGATCTTGTCCGTAGTGTTTATATTTGAGGATGGATCTTCCCAGTACATGGATCTTGTCCGAAGTGTTTATACTTGGAGATGGATCTTCTCCACGAGGCTGGATTGGCATGTTCCTCGGTACTGAGCGAGTGATGTCAGTGATGTGTATACGTATTCTGGGATGGATCTTCCGTAGGCCGTTGAGCCATATACTGTACCGAGTGGTTATGAGATGTATCATTATCTAGAGATGGATCTTATCCATAGGGCTGGATCGGCCTTCCTCAGTAATGAGTGACTACTTTCACATGTGTATATATTCCGGGATGAATCTTCCCAGGGCCCGCGAGCCTTATACATTACTGAGTGGACTTACATATGAGAGTGGGAGAACTATGAGCATTTCATACAGTTGATACATTGGCATGTAGAGTATACTGAGCTATACATGGTTTACTGTTCGTACCTAAACTTATCCTGTTTCATTATCTGTTAGATAACTGCGAACATGCCTAAATTCCTGTGCATTGATTCTTGGTATATCCACTGAGGTTTAGTCCATCACTACCTCTCAACCCATAGTTTTGGTTCGTTACTTCTGAGTTAGTGTACTCACGTTACCCCCTGCACCTTGTGTGCAGATTTAGGTACATCGGGATCGGTAGCGATTGCTGATTTACGGTCATGGTTTATTTTGGAGTCTTCGAGGTAGCAGTTGGCGATCGCAGCCTCGTTTCCTCCCTCTCTATATTCCTGTCGTATTTATTTATCTATTTATTTCAGACACTATTATGTCAGCTCTGTATTTTGACATTATAGATATAGTAGCTCATGGCTCGGTGGCACTAGTTCTGGGATTGTTTTTTATGTAAGCTTTAATGGTGTTAAACTTTTAAATGATTTTATAAATGAGACTTTTGTTGTAAATGTAGAGAATTTCGAAAAAAAATTTTAAATCAAATGAAATGTGTGGCTTGCCTGATTTCACGATAGGCACCATCATGACTAGTATTTTGGGTCGTGACAATTTCTTTGTTATTTCTAGGTTTTTTTTCAATTATTTGAACATTGTATTTTATTGTTTCAATTAGTGTTTCAATTATTTGAACATTGTATTTTTGTAACAACCCGGTCGGTTGTTCCGTGAGATTAGCCCCGTTTCCGCCATTTCTGCTTTATTATATGTTGCTTAGCCTATTGATGCTGTGTTGGGTCAGTTGGTTCGGGTTCGGAGTGGTCGTGGTGAGAATTGAGACACTTAGTCTCTTAAATTAGCTTAATAGTTGCAAAAGTCAACTAGGAGTCGACTTATTGGTAAACGACCTTGGAATGAGAATTTTATGGCTCGAATAGCTTCGTTAAGTGATTTGGGACTTAGGAGTTTGTTTGGAATGAAGTTTTGATGTGCGGTGTAGAATTAGGCTTGAATTGGCGAAATTTAGTTTTTGGCGATTTTCGATCGGCAGTGGAAAAATAGGCTATCGGGGTCGGAATGGAATTCCGATAGTTGGAGCAGGTTTGTAATATCATTTTGGATATGTGTGCAAATTTTTAGGTCAATCGGATGTGTTTTGGTTGGTTTCGGCATCATTGGCGAAATTTAGAATTTTTAAAGTTCATCGGTTTGAATTTGATGTAATTTTTGGTGTTTTCGTGTTGTTTTTGGTGTTTCTAAGGCTCAACTAAGTTTGAATGATGTTATGAGGTGTGTTGGGATGTTTTGTTGGGGCCCCGAGGGGCTCGGGATTGATTTTGGATTGTTAGCGGAGGTTTGAAAATAGGAAATTGCAGCAAATAGCTGCTGGTGTTAATCTTTTGGTGTGGCCACACCTGCGGATGGGCAGCCGCAGGTGTGAAGATCAACAGGGATCCGCAGGTGCGAAGCATGGGACGCACCTGCAAAGCCGCTGGTGCTGAAAGTGTCTCGCAGGTGCGAAGTTTGGACTGTTAATGGGTTTTCACAGGTGTGCACCTGGGACCGTAGGTGTGGGTCCGCAAGTGTGGATTAACTGGACAGAACAGTATAAAATGGTGCCTCCGCGAATATTTTGGCATTTCCTCCATTGTTGCATGCGGATTTAGCTGGGTTGAGAGCAAATTGAAGGGGAAATTCGAAGGACTTCAGTGGAGGTAAGTTTCCGGATCATAAAACTCGTCTCTTTGTTATTTTGTGCCGGATTAAGCTTGAAACTTGAGGAAATTAAAGTAGAAAAGTTGAGGAAAATGGGAGGAAGTTTGGAAAATTCTTTTGGCGGTTTGGGTAGGCAATTGTGGTCCGATTGTGATGTTCTTGGTATGTGTAGAATCGTGGGAGGACAAGGTTTGTAGTGATGTAAATTTTATCAAATTCCGAGACGTGAGCCCTGGCCTCGGGTTTGGCTAAATTTCGAAGAATTTTGTATAAATTGATAGTTTTCGATTGGGTTTTGTTCCTTTAGCGTGTATTGATGATGTTAAACTGGTTTTGGTTAGATTCGGATCAATCAGGAGCCAATTTGAGGGGCAAGAGCATCGTGGACTAGTATTGTGGCCCGGTAAAGGTAAGTAATGGTTATAAATCTTGTTCTGAGGGTATAAAACCCCGGACTTCATATTTCTCACTGTATTTAGAATGGCGCACATGTCGGATGACGAGTATGTGGCGCGCACTGATTTTTTGATTGGACTTGGTCCTATCCACGGCAACTATTGAGTTGTGTATTTTACTCTAAATCATATGGTAAATTGTGTTCTAAAGACTATTGATATATTTGGGCTATAAGCCATGTTTGGGGCCTCGTGCCGACTTGTTTAGACCCCTTTGGGGGTTTTTACTGCTATTTCCTCATTGTTGATTTATGATTTACACTCAGTCATGTTGTGCTTAACTATTTTCGAAACTCAGCCTTATTTACACTATTTTGAGATATAAAATGATGTTTTGGGTCGAGTAACCCGTTTTACTTATACGCCCGAGTGGCTTTTGAGAGGTTCTGACTGAATGAGGCCGAGGGCCTGATTGTGATGAGGTGGCTTGATATTAGCGCTTAGGCTGAAGGAGCCCCTCCGGAGTCTGTATACACCCCCAGTGAGCGCAGGTACCTATTGAGTGCTGAATGCCGAATGCCGAGTGCCGAGTGATGAGTGATGAGTGATTGGGAGGCATGAGTGACAGTGAGGTTGCCCGAGGGGCTGATACTGAGTGGCTCTGGGGTGCTGAGTGATGTTCTGCCCGAGGGGCGATTTATGATTCATGTTTCTACCCGAGGGGCTACTTATGATTTATTTCATTTTTACACTAAATCTTTCAGTTATTTTTATTTATGAAATTGTTGGAAAAACACATTTTTCAAAGGATTTTTCTGAAGTTGGTTTTAAGGCATGATGATTTCATATATCTATGTATATACTATTGGAAAGAAAGGTTGTGCCTATTGTGAACTGATGATATTGATTTTTATGTGTTTCTTGCCGCTTAGACTTGATTTATTCTCATTACTACTGAGTTGGCGTACTAACATTACTCCCTGCACCCCTGTGTGCAGATTCAGGTGCTGATACCGAGCGTTAGCCATCTATTCCGTGCGGAGCCGAGTTCGGGATATAGAGGTAATTGTTCAGCGTCCGCAACATCTCTGTTTTCCATTATTTTGTTGTATCTAGTTATTCGCTCGGAGGTTTTGTAATATAATAGTAGACTTGTTGGTATATTTCTTAGATGCTCATGACCTGTTGACTCCGGATTTTGGGGATGGTTTAGACTATTTAGCTGTTTATTTTGCCTAATGAATTCAGTAATTCTATATACTGTATGAAAGGTTGAAAATGGTTGGGATTTTAGAAAGAAACTGTAATTATGTGATTGTTTGCTAGCCTAGTTCCATGATAGGCGCCATCACGTTCGGTTTAGGATTTGGGGTCGTGACAAGTTGGTATTAGAGCCTAGGTTACATAGGACTCAACGGTCATGAGCAGGTTTAGTAGAGTCTTGCGGATCGGTACGGAGACGTCTGTTCTTATATTCGAGAGCTGCGGAACCCTTAGGAACAATCTCGTTTTCTTGACTTCTGTCGTTCCATTTGGTTGATTCTGGAAATCTAAACTTCTCTTGTTTCCTTCTCTCACATATGGTAAGGACTCGCGCTACCAATAAGGATAATCAGCCACCAGCTAGACCAACGAGAGGTCGAGGCCGCGATCGAGGCCATGGTAGAGGTAAGAGGCCAGCCCGTGACGCAGCCAGGGCAGTGTCAGTTGATTCCCCCTACTGTTCAAGATCAAATTCCCGCCACAGATACTCCAGCGGGACAGGATCAGGCACCGACAATGCCTATTGTGATTTCAGGTCTTAAGAAGACCTTGGCCCAGATCTTGACGGTGTGTACCACCCTTGCTCAGGAAGTTGCCGCTATTTCTCAGGCCGGGGGAGGCAGTCAGACTCCAGTTGCCCGGACACCTGAATAGGCTACTCAGGGCCAGCAGACATCGAGGGTGGTTCCAGCCCAGCCGGTTGCTCCAAATCGGGACTTCGTGGTTCCAGCTATGCTAGAGAACGAGCAGTTTAGACTGGAGAGGTTTAGTAGACTACAGCCTCCGACATTCAGTGGTGATGAGGGCGAGGATGCCCAGGGTTTTCTGGATAAGTGTCAGAATATGTTGCGTACTGCGGGGATTTTGGAGACCAGTGGGGTCTCATTTGCTACATTTCAGTTTTCTAGTGCTTCTTTCACTTGGTGGGTGTCTTTTGAGAGGCGTAGGCCTGTTGGTTCAGCACCCCTCACCTGGCAGCAGTTATCCACTATCTTCTTGGAGAAATATGTACCCCAGTCTCACCGGGTGGAGCAGAATAGGCTTTTTGAGCAGCTGCGTCAGGGGGGGCTATCAGTGATGCAGTATGAGATGTGGTTTTCGGAGTTGGCTCGGCATGCCACCGAGTTGGTCCCTACTGATAGGGAGAGGGTTAGGAGGTTCGTGGATGGCCTCACTTATCAGCTCCGCCTTTTCATGGCCCGGGAGAGAGTATCAGATGCCACATTCGAGCAGGTTGTTGATATTGCTCGAGATACTGAGTCGGTTCACCGCCAGGAGCGGGAGGAGATGGAGGCCAATAGGCCTCGTGGATCTGGCAGTTCTAGTAATGCTCCTTCCAGGGGGCAGTTTCAGCATGGTAGAGGTCGTTCGTTCAGGCCTCCTCAGTCAGTCTGCCCAGCTTATAGTGGTGCATCTTCGGGGCATGGTCCCCGGGGTTCTCAGCCAGGCCGTACTTCATTCGGTGCCCTCCCAGCTCAAAGTGCAGCTCGAGCACCACCAGTTCAGAGTTCTTCTATGCATGAGTCTTCCAGTGGCCATTATGGTGCCAGGGGTTTCTATCAGTCCCCGCCTCCAGCTCCAGAGAGTTGTTTTAAGTGTGGAGAGTTCGGGCACATGTGGAGGTAGTGTCCCCGTCATCCCGGTGGTTCTTCTCAGCAGAGGGGCAAGCCCTCGACTTCAGCTCCAGTTACTTCACCACCCGCCCAGGCAGTCAGGGGTGGTAGTCAGTCAGCTAGAGGCCGCCCTAGAGGGGGAGGTCGAGCAGGTGGAGGTCAGACCCGTATGTATGCATTTCCAGCCAGGCCAGATGCTATGACCTCCGATGTAGTGATCGCAGGTATTGTCTCAGTTTGTTGCCGAGATGCTTTGGCTTTATTTGACCCTGGTTTTACATATTCCTATGTTTCTTCATATTTTGCCCATTTTCTGGATATGCCCCGTGAGTCTTTAGTTACCTTTGTTCATGTGTCAACTCCGATGGGCGATATTGTTGTTGTGGACCGTGTGTATCGGTCGTGTGTGATATCTATTGGGGGTCTTGAGACTCGAGTGGACCTGTTGTTACTTAGCATGGTCAATTTTGATGTGATATTGGGCATGGATTGGTTATCTCCGTGTCATGATGTTCTTGATTGTCACGCTAAGACCGTGACCTTAGCTATGCCGGGATGTCCGAGGGTTGAGTGGAGAGTTTCTTCTGAGTATATGCCTAGCAGGGTGATTTCCTACCTGAAGGCTCAGCGCATGGTTGAGAATGGGTGTTTATCTTATCTGGCTTTTGTGACAGATGTCGGTGGTGAGACTCCCGCTATTGATTCGGTTCCTGTGGTCCGTGACTTTCCGGACGTGTTTCCTGCAGACCTACCGGGCATGCCGCCTGACAGGGACATTGATTTTGGTATTTACCTGGTGCCAGGCACCTAGCCTATATCTATTCCACCTTATCGTATGGCACCAGCAAAGCTAAAGGAATTAAAGGAGCAGCTTCAGGAACTCCTAGATAAGGGGTTCATTCGGCCTAGTGTGTCACCTGGGGGTGCACCGGTGTTGTTCGTGAAGAAGAAGTATGGGTCCATGCGTATGTGTATTGACTATCGACAGCTGAACAGGGTTGCGGTGAAGAACCGGTATCCCTTGCCTCGTATAGATGACTTGTTTGATCATTTACAGGGTGCCAGGGTATTATCCAAGATTGACTTGCGTTCCGGTTATCATCAGTTGAAGATTTGGGGGCCAGACATCCCGAAGACTGCTTTCAGGACTAGATATGGTCATTATGAGTTCCTGGTTATGTCATTTGGGCTGACCAATGCCCCAGCAGCCTTTATGCACCTAATGCACAGTGTATTCCGGCCTTATCTGGATTCTTTCGTCATCGTGTTTATTGATGATATCTTGTTCCCGATCTCGGGAGGATCATGAGCATCATTTGAGAGTTGGGCTTCAGACCATGAGAGAGAAGAGATTGTATGCAAAATTTTCGAAGTGTGAGTTCTGGCCTGATTCAGTAGCATTCTTAGGGCACGTGGTGTCCAGTAAGGGTATTCAGGTTGATCCGAAGAATGTAGAGGTGGTGCAGAGGTGTCTTAGACTGTCATCAGCTACTGAGATTCGCAGTTTCCTTGGTTTGGCAGGGTACTATCACCGTTTCGTCGAGGGATTTTCATCTATTGCAGCACCTATGAGCAGACTGACCCAGAAGGGTGCTAAGTTAGGATGGACTAAGGAGTGTGAGGAGAGCTTTCAGAAGCTCAAGTCAGCTTTGACTACAGCTCCGGTATTGATTTTGCCTACGAGTTCAGGTTCTTATACAGTATATTGTGATGCCTCGAGAGTTGTCCTTGGAGCGGTTTTGATGTAGGATGGTAGGGTGATTGCCTACGCGTCCAGACAGTTGAAAGTGAACGAGAAGAATTACCCAGTTCATGATCTTGAGCTAGCAGCTATTATCCACGCCTTGAAGCCTCACGCTCATTATTTATATGGAGTGCATTATGAGATTTTCACTGATCGCCGTAGTTTGCAGCATCTGCTTAAGCAGAAGGATCTGAATTTGCGTCAGAGGAGGTAGTTGGAGCTTCTCAAGGACTATGACCTCACTATTTTATATCATCCGGAGAAGGCCAATGTAGTGGTCGATGCCCTAAGTCACAAAGCGGAGTTTGGGGAGTCTAGCCTACCTTCCAGTAGCAAAGCGCCCATTAGCACTTGATGTTCAGGCTTTAGCGGGTCAGTTGGTGAAATTGGATCTATCAGCGCCTCCGCGGGTATTGGCTTGTGTAGCCTCCAGGTCTTCTCTTTATGATCAGATTAGAGCACGCCAGTATGATGATCCACATTTGCTTGTTCTTCAGGACAACGTCCATCTGGGTGATGCTAGGTATGTGGTTATTGGTGATGATGGGGTCATGAGGATGTAGAGCCAGAATTGCGTGCCTAATGTATATGGGCTTCGAGATTTGATTCTAGATGAGGCCCATAGTTCGCGGTATTCCATCCACCCGGGTGTCGCGAAGATGTATCAGGATCTGCGACAGCATTATTGGTAGAGGCGGATGGAGAAAGATATTGTTGAGTTTGTGGCTCGGTGTCTCAACTATCAGCAGGTCGAGTATGAGCACCAGAGACCAGGTATACTGCTTCAGAGATTTGATATTCCGGAGTGAAAGTGAGAGTGGATCACCATGGACTTCGTAGTTGGTATCCCACGGACTTCGAGGAGGTTTGATGCTATATGGGTTATTGTGGATCAGTTGACCAAGTCTGTGCACTTCATTCTTGTTGATACTACTTATTCTTCGGTGGGGTTAGCTGAGATTTTTATCAGGGAGATTGTCCAATTGCATGGGGTTCCAGTTTTTATCATTTCTGATAGAGGTACTCAGTTCACATCTCAGTTTTGGAGAGCCGTAAAGAGAGAGTTGGGTACTCAGGTCGAGTTGAGCACAGCGTTTCATCCTCAGACCGATGGGCAGTCAGAGCGTACTATTCAGATTTTGGAGGATATGTTGCGTGCTTGTGTCATTTATTTTGGGGGTACATGGAACCAGTTTCCACCACTCGCGGAGTTTTCATATAATAATAGTTATCAGTCGAGTATCTAGATGGCTCCGTTTGAGGCTTTATATGGTAGGAGGTGCAGATCTCCGATTGGTTGGTTTGAGCCGGGCGAGTCTAGGCTATTGGGCATAGATTAGATTCAGGATGCGCTGGGTAAGGCAAAGTTGATTCAGGAGCAGCTTCGCATGGCGCAGTCTAGGCAGAAGAGATATGCGGACCGGAAGGTCCGGGATGTGTCTTTCATGGTTGGGGATAAGGTGTTGCTCAAGGTGTCACCCATGAAGGGTGTTATGCGGTTCGGGAAGAGGGAAAAGTTGAGTCCCATGTTCATTGGGCCATTTGAGGTGCTTCAGAGGATTGGGGAGGTGGCTTATAGACTTGCCTTGCCTCACAGCTTAATAGTTGAAAAGTCAACTAGGAGTCGACTTATTGGTAAACGACCTTGGAATGTAGATTTTATGGCTCAGATAGCTTTGTTAGGTGATTTGGGACATAGGAGTGTGTTCGTAACGAAATTTTGATGTCTGGTGTAGAATTAGGCTTGAATTGGCGAAAGTTAGTTTTTGGCAATTTCCGATCGGCAGTGGAAAATAGGCTACCGGGGTCGGAATGGAATTCTGACAGTTGGAGCAGGATCGTAATGTCATTTTGGATATGTGTGCAAATTTTAAGGTCAATCAGATGTGTTTTGGTTGGTTTCGGCATCACTGGCAAAATTTAGAGTTATAAAGTTCATAGGTTTGAATTTGATGTAATTTTTGGTGTTTTCGTTTTGTTTTTTATAATCCGAGGGCTCGACTAAGTTTGAATGATGTTATTGGGTGTGTTGGTATGTTTGGTTGGTGCCCCGAGGAACTCGGGATTGATTTCGGATGGTTAGCGGAGGTTTGAACTTAGGAAATTGCTGCAAATAATTGCTGGTATTAATCTTCTGGTGTGGCGGAACCTGCGGATGGCAGCCGCAGGTGCGAAGGACCTTGCGCAGGTGCAAAGATAGGCCAGGCAAGAGGGATCCGCAAGTGCGAAGCATGGGACGCACCTGCGAAGCTGCAGGTGCAGAAAGTGTCTCGCAGGTGTGAGGACTTGTACGTAGGTGCGGATTAACTGGACAGAATAGTATAAAAGGGTGCCTCCGCGAATATTTTGGCATTTCCTCCATTGTTGCATGCGGATTTAGCTGGGTTGAGAGCAAATTGAAGGGAAAATTCGAAGGACTTCAGTGGAGGTATGTTCCCGGATCATAAAACTCACCTCTATGTTATTTGGTGCCGGATTAAGCTTGAAACTTAAGGAAATTAAAGTAAAAAAGTTGGGAAAAATGGGAGGAAGTTTGGAAAATTCTTTTGGCGATTTTGGTAGGCAATTGTGGTACGATTGTGGTGTTCTTGGTATGTGTAGAATCGTGGGAGGACAAGGTTTCTAGTGATATAAATTTTATCGAATTCCGAGATGTGGTCCTGGGGCTCGGGTTTGGCCAAATTTCGAAGAATTTTGTATAAATTGATAGTTTTCGATTGGGTTTTGTTCCTTAGCGTGTATTGATAATGTTAATATGGTTTTGGTTAGATTCGGAGCAATCAGGAGCCAATTTGAAGGGCAAGAGCATCGCAGACTAGTATTGTGACCCGGTAGAGGTAAGTAATGGTTATAAATCTTGTCCTGAGGGTATGAAACCCCGGACTTCATATTTCTCACTTTTTTTAAAATGGCGCAGTGATATTTGATGGATGGATCTTCCCTGGAAATGGATCTTGTCTGAAGTGTTGATATTGAGGGATGGATCTTCCCTGGACATGGATCTTGTCCGTAGTGTTTATATTTGAGGGACGGATCTTCCCTGGACATGGATCTTATCCAAAGTGTTTATACTTGGAGATGGATCTTCTCCACGAGGCTGGATTGGCATGTTCCTCGGTACTGAGCGAGTGATGTCAGTGATGTGTATACGTATTCTGGGATGGATCTTCCCTAGGCCGTTGAGCCATATAGTGTACCGAGTGGTTGTGAGGTGTATCATTATCAGGAGATGGATCTTCTCCATAGGGCTGGATCGGTCTTCCTCATTACTGAGTGACACTGTCACATGTGTATATATTCTGGGATGAATCTTCCCAGGGCCCGCGATCCTTATACATTACTGAGTGGACTTTCATATGAGAGTGGGAGAACTATGAGCATTTCATACAGTTGATACATTGGCATGTAGAGTATACTGAGCTATACATAGTTTACTATTTGTACCTGTACTTATCCTATTTCATTATCTGTTAGATGACTGCGAACATGCCTAAATTCCTGTGCACTGATTCTTGACATATCCACTGAGGTTTAGTCTGTCACTACCTCTCAACCCATAGTTTGGGTTCGTTACTTCTGAGTTAGTGTACTCATGTTACCCCCTGCACCATTTGTGCAGATTTAGGTATATCGGGACTGGCAGCGATTGCTGATTTGCGGTCAGGGTTTCTTTTGGAGTCTTCGAGGTAGCAGCTGGCGATCGCAGCCTCGTTTCCTCCCTCTCTATATTCCTGTCGTATTTATTTATCTATTTATTTCAGACACTATTATGTCAACTCTGTATTTTGACATTATAGATATATAGCTCATGGCTCGGTGGCACTAGTTCTGACATTATTTTTTTTATGTATGCTTTAATGGTGTTAAAATTTTTAAATGATTTTATAAATGAGACTTTTGCTGTAAATGTAGAGAATTTCGGAAAGAAATTTTAAATCAAATGAAATGTGTGGCTTGCCTGATTTCACAATAGGCACCATCACGACTTAGTATTTTGGGTCGTGACAATTTCTTTGTTATTTCTAGGTTTTGTTTCAATTATTTGGACATTGTATTTTATTGTTTCAATTAGTGTTTAATTATTTGAACATTGTATTTTTGTAACGACCCGTCCGGTCGTTCCGTGAGATTAGCCCCGTTTCCCCTGTTTCTGCTTTATTATATGTTGCTTAGTCTATTTATGTTGTGTTGGGTCAGTTGGTTCAGGTTTGGAGTGGTAGTGGTGAGAATTGAGACACTTAGTCTCCTAAATTATCATAATAGTTAAAAACGTCAACTGGGAGTCGACTTATTGGTAAACGTCCTTGGAATGCATATTTTATGGCTCGGATAGCTTCGTTAGGTGATTTGGGACTTAGGAGTGTGTTTGGAATGAAGTTTTGATGTCTGGTGTAGAATTAGGCTTGAATTGGCGAAAGTTAGTTTTTGGCGATTTCCGGTCGGTAGTGAAAAAATAGGTTATCGGGGTCGGAATGGAATTTCGACAGTTGGAGCAGGTTCGCATTTTGGATATCTGTGCAAATTTTCAGGTCAATCGGATGTGTTTTGGTTGGTTTCGGCATCATTGGCGAAATTTAAAAGTTTTAAAGTTCATAGGTTTGAATTTGATGTAATTTTTGGTGTTTTCATGTTGTTTTTGGTGTTTCGAAGGCTTGACTAAGTTTGAATGATGCTATGGGGTATGTTGGTATGTTTGGGTGGGTCCCCGAAGGGCTCGGGATTGATTTCGGATGGTTAGCGGAGGTTTGAACATAGGAAATTGCAGCAAATAGTTGTTGGTGTTAATCTTTTGGTGTGGCCACACCTACGGATGGGAAGCCGCAGGTGCGATGTCACAGGTGCGAAGATAGGCCAGGCAAGAGGGATCCGCAGGTGCGAAGAATGGGACGCACCTGTGAAGCCGCATGTGCGGAAAGTGTCTCGCAGGTGCAAAGTTTGGACTGTTAGTGGGTTTTCGAGGGTACGCGCTGGGACCGCAGGTGCAAGGAATTGTTCGTAGGTGCGGATTAACTGGATAGAATAGTATAAAATGGTTCCTCCGTGAATATTTTGGCATTTCCTCCATTGTTGCATGCGGATTTAGCTGGGTTGAGAGCAAATTGAAGAGGAAATTCGAAGGACTTCAGTGGAGGTAAGTTCCCGGATCATAAAACTCGTCTCTATGTTATTTTGTGCCGGATTAAACTTGAAACTTGAGGAAATTAAAGTAGAAAAGTTGGGGAAAATGGGAGGAAGTTTGGAAAATTCTTTTGGCGATTTGGGTAGGCAATTGTGGTCCGATTGTGATGTTCTTTGTATGTGTAGAATCGTGGGAGAACAGGTTTCTAGTGATGTAAATTTTATCGAATTCCGAGACGTCGGCCCGGGGATCTGGCTTGGCTGAATTTCGAAGAATTTTGTATAAATTGATAGTTTTCAATTGGGTTTTGTTCCTTTAGTGTATATTGATGATGTTCATCTTGTTTTGGTTAGAATCGGATCAATCAGGAGCCAATTTGAGGGGCAAGAGCATAGTGGACTAGTATTGTGGCCCGGTAGAGGTAAGTAATGGTTATAAATCTTGTCCCGAGGGTATGAAACCCCGGACTTCATATTTCTCACTGTTTTTAGAATGGCTCACATGTTGGATGACGATTATGTGCGCGCACTGATTTTTGGATTTGACTTAGTCCTCTCCGCGGCAACTATTGAGTTGCGTATTTTACTCTAAATCATATGTTAACTTTTGTTCTAAAGACTATTGCTATATTTGGGCTATAAGCCATGTTAGGGGCCTCGTGCCGACTTGTTTAGACTCCTTGGGGGCTTTTTAATGTTATTTCCTCATGGTTGATTGTCGCGCCCCCCTTTCTTCCTCGCGGATATCGAGTTTTGTGACATTGGTTGGGACAACTCTTTCCTTTTGGGAAGGAGGTTTGCATATTTTGAAGAGTCGCCACCTAACGATTTTAACAGTGCGTTAGGTCACCTGACGGGTTCATTATAACTATGCTGCTAACTAGAGATTTGGGTAAGGGCTTGAAATTATCCTAAGGGGAAGGTGTTAGGCACCCCTCAGGATCCACAAGTGTGGTTCCCGGCCAAATGGTTTCGTGAATTTGTATAGATAGAAAATAACAAGTAAAGGCTCAAATAAGAGGGGATTTAAGTCTTAAACATGCAGATGTTTACAAATAAAGCAAAGGAGGTTAGACTTTTAAAAAGATTACGAGCTAAGCATATAAGAAGTGTCCTAGGTTTATAATAATACGGATCACATCAATACAATACCCGGTAATCGCTCCTCGAAGAGGGGCTACATGTGGTATTAGCGCATCGGTCATCATATCCATATTCTACCCTTCCCACCCCGTAAAGGTAATTAGAACGCGTGTCGGTCACGAAACTTATTGCGTGCTATTACCCGTCCCATCCTATCAGTCTTGGAGGAAGTTAGGGACTACTATTCCTAGAGGGTGAGTACTAGGCTGAACCCCTAGGTTTAAAGGGTAAAATTCTAAATGACAAACAAAACAATTAGGACTGCAAACACAGGGAAACACATAGAGGAAGATATGAGGCTCGGGTATTCCTCCCCAAATTAATAGCACGACTAAAACACAAGTAAATTCTATAGCTTCATGACCTAAAGCATGATGTCTAGGCGAGAATATAGTAATGAGGCAATGTTTTTACTGAGTTTCAGAGAAAAGGATCTCTACCAGATTCAGACTATCGATCCTGACCTAGTATTAACCAAACAACATGCGAAAGAAGGTAGATGTCCGATTTTAATAAGTAAATACCTAAGGCTTTCCTAAGCGTATTAAACCGTTCCAGTTACACTGTTTTAGCTTTTTCAGAGCATAGTAGTTAAACAGTGAGGAGTCTGTTTTAACCTTAGTCGTGATAAAGAGGTGAGTATTTAAACTAACGTGAATACAACTTCCTACAAAATAGGATATCTAAATGCATACAGGGTGTAGAATGATGCAAACCTACGCATTCTTTTCTAAATGCACAGAACATTTTCACAAATCGGAATCTATTATTCTTTAGGGCGGAATTTACTTATTAACACATCCTTTTGACTCGAAACAGAAAATACAGAAGAGTATTTAAGTTGTTGAACCTAGCACATGATTTCTAATGCAAATATCAATAATTAATGTTACTATTTAACCTAAGACAGGATTTCTAGATGTAGTAATTGTGAAAATGCAGAGGCAGTAACATAACAACTATTTTATAGTTATTTAACTACGAACACGATTTCTAAGTGAGGCATGAGTATGGCAGAGATGCTGATATAAACAGGCCTAAAACATGTTCTCTAATGCATGCATGGCAGGTGTTCCTAAGCATGGTGACTATTGCACACATATACAAAATAAATCCTATAGCATGGTTTCTACCCATAATTATACTAAGCATGCATAACCCCACCCATTTCACTATCCAGCCCCAGGATCGTTTTTACAATTAGTTATTACAGATCAGTATTGCACAAATTACATAAGTAAATAAGGAAATTAAGAAGTTACACTATAGAGGCCTAACAATAAGCCCAAATCCTCAGATCCAACGATGCCATATGCCATGACCTTTTATAACCCAGGTGTGTCAGAGTTCCTAAGGACCTCAGAGGATCCCAGGAAGTGCTCGCACCCAGGTACCCTAGCCATGAATGAGTAAGTGCAGTGTGGAATACCAGCCTTGTGTGTCAGAGTTCAATGGGTACTCAAATGGTCCCCAAGGCAGTGCTCACACGAAGGGGGCTGAATTTAGAACTATGAGTAGTGAGATGTGACTATAGTTTAAAAAGAGTTGAGTTTGAAAAGTAGATTTTGAAATAACTGTTTTGAAAATAGCTTCAGAGAACAACATGAGAGTTTTTTTTACGAAAACTAGTTTGAAGAAGAAAGAAACAGGACAATCAGCAACCCAGAACATACATGGTTTAGGAAGCAAACACAAACAGGGATGGGGGGAACTGGGGAAAAATAAGTCACATAGTAGAAGCAGACTTGCACACAAATAGTCCTCAGGATAGTGCTATATGGTTTAAACAATCACAGCCTAGTTATCACAGAATGTTCATGCTAGGAATCTAACAGCATTAGATTGAAGGGGTGTCAAACAGAGTCACATATTAGGTCCAGGGTTAGGATTTACATAATAACTAAGTATTAGGGGGTACATGCTTATAGTGTTGGGAGTCAGGCAGAATCATGGTGAGTCATACAAGGAAAAGCAATAGACATGTTGGAATAAAGGGAAAAGGGAATCACTAGACAAGTAGACATGCTAAACATAGAAGGAAAGAGAGGAACAAAAGGAATCGTAATACAAACAGAAACATATTGTTTTAGGTGCTATAAACATAAACTGAAAAACATACCAGTTTTGAATGAAAGACTGAATGCAGAATGAAGAGCAGTAATGTGAAGAACAGCAGAGTAGCAGATGCAATAGAATAGGAGAGCAGTAGAGCAATAACACAATAGAATCACTCAGTCTTGGCTTGCAGCCGACTGAGTTGCAAGTAAACACCAAGAGTAGTAAGAGAGTGTATGTGTGTGCGCAGGAGAGGGCTTAAAACAGTACGTCTATTTCCCTTTTTATTGAAAGACTAGAAGTATATATAGTTTGAAACTATGTAGCAAATAAGGCAAGAATCATAGTTTAGTAGTAAATTATGGAATTATGTACCAATTATAATCACATCAGTGTCCGGACTCCCTTTAATTAGGGAGTCAAGACTCAAACGGATACAAGTTGTATCAAGTAAGGAAAGGGAGCAATTACAGGACTAACTTTACCATAATTAAAGCATGTGGCATGTAATAAGGGTTGAATACAGAATGCTCCGAGTAAGGAAAGTATATGTCAAATATTTGAAAACATATTTAGGCACATAAATATGGTAGCATACAATTTGATTCTGAAAATAAATCACAGGAATCACGTATAGGACTAAAATCATAAGGGACTCGGTTTTAATTAAGAAAAGTGTCACACATGTAAGGTAATAATTCGAAATCAGTAAAAGGTTCTAAGGAAGACACATATGAGTTACAGCTTTTTGAGAAAAGATATCACAGATCAACAAAAATCAACAAGTAATCAAATTTGCAATGAATAGCACGAAAATCAGAGAAAACCTTAGGCAAGTAGTTGAGAATAGATTGAAAACCCTAGGTAAGCAGGAATCACACTAGTTCATAGGCGAACAGTGAGGTTAAACATAATAGAATCACAGAGGAAATGAACCTTTACAACAACAACAAGATACGAGTCATAGAGGAGCATAATATTTATGAGAAGTAAAAGCTCAAACAACATATTAGTCACAGATAGATTCAGCGTTTTAGGGAACACTTAGGGTTTCCAGTAGAGCAAGTAAAAACTAAATACATCTCGAATCAATCGTTGAATCACATAAAGAAACATAGAGTAATACTAAAAATATAAGAAAAAAATCATTTTTGAAGGGGTCTATGAAACCCTAGTTTTTTTTCAAAATTGAAACAACGTTTAAAGATGAGGTTTTTTTCATAGAAAACATAGAAAGAATCTTCGCAATATCATAGATCTAAAGAAGATCTAAAATAAATCGAAAGAAATAGGGTTAGGGTTTCGTGGAACCCAGAGAAGTAGGAAGAATCTCAAAGACGGCACCGGCCTAAGTCGGAACAGGTTGTAAACTCACTCAAACGGCCGGGGAGGCCGGAAAGTGGCATGGGACAATGGGAGGTGAGTGAACGCTCCATGTTCGCCTGAGGGCTTTAGGTTATCACTGGACCGGTGCAGGGTGGACAAATAGCCATGAGCCGATGAGGAGCCATGATTTCTAGTGAGAGAATCAGTCGGAGAAGATGACCGGACTCTATCGGAGGAGAGAAGCCAAAGGAGGATCGTAGAGAGAACTAGAGTGTAACAGAGAGAGAGAGAGAGAGAATGAGTGTTGAGAGAATGAGGGGTCGGAGGGGGTAGTGGTTGACTTTAATTATGGTAACACTGATCTGGACCGTTGATCAAATAAGATCAACGGGTCAGATCAGGTGTGGGGTTGGGCTGGGTATAAACAGGTTTTGGGCTGGGTTGGTTAGGTATTAAAAGGTCAGGTGAGTTGGGTTTAAAAACTGGTTATAATTTAAATAAAATGTGGCTAAACGTTAAATACCCAATTAACTAAGATAATTAATTAATTAATAAAATAGCTAATAATTGTGTAAAAAATGAAATTGAGACCAAATAAATGAAACTAAAGCGATTGACTAATATATAAAAATTATAAATGATCATTCATTGATTTTAAAATGGTATAAATGTACATTTGTGCTATAATCGCAAAAACTGCTGAAATTAACTAAATAATGCCAATATTGGGCTAATTTGTGAAATAATAAAATCCTAAGGTAATTAAATAGTATATAAATAACATATTGAGCAAGAAAATAATTTGAAATTATATCACTTATGAATAATTATGGAATATAATGTGTTAAATAAACAGGAAAATAATTTGATAAAAATACGAAAAACTGTGAGAAAGTACCAGTTACTGTAAAGAGTGATTTTGAAAGCATATATACAAGTTTGAAAATAATTTAAGGAAAAATTGGGTATCAACAGCTGCCCCTCTTTACCCGGAAAGGATGAAAGAGTTGTCGGGTAAAGACATGATGGCCAATTTTGACCGGAGGGAGATAGTATGAAAGATTTTGGCCGCACCCTGGCTTCTGAACTGCTTACATATCCCTGGTTGTACAGGAATCAGGTCGTATGTAGTTCATGAGTCACCGATAAAGTATACTGGTGAAGTCTTACAAGGACGGACGCAAGATGCAAGGTAAGGTGAACAAAATGGCTTACGGGGTAGTTAGGAGAACTGGAGCGGTCCGCTCCAGCTTGGCTGGTTGTTCCTAGCCGGATTTCCTACAAATGAATAACAAGAATAAATTGTGCGTAATTTAAACATGATGCAGATTCCCATTGGACTATGAATGTGGTCTTCGGACGGTTGAGGATGGCGTCCTTAGACCATGATGTCCTGGGCCATGAATCGCTTGATGCGGGATTCGCAGTCTATGAAATGATGTTCTAGGGCCATGAAGATGGTGCCTTCGAACCATGACGCCTTTGAATAATGATATGCAAAATGATAAAAAGAGATCCTCAGGCCATGACATGGTGTTCTCGGGCCATGAAGATGGTGCCTCTGAACGATGACGCCTTTGGATAAGTCGGCGATGTTTCAGCCCATGAAGATGCAATAGTATGATGCTGACAAGACAGAGCTTAGTCTTGTGAATTAAAAGGGGAAGAGCTTAGCCCGGAAAGAAACAAAGTAGATAATGACAGAGACGATGGTTGCTTTGAAAAGTAAATGAGAGGCAGCGTTTAGCCCCGGAAGGCAGAATGGTAGCCTTATGCAAGAAATAAAACGCAGATGGAGGTAGAGCTTAACCTCGAAAGGCATAAAGGTAGCCTTATGCAGTGCGGAAAATAAAAATGCAAATGGAGATAGTGCTTAGTCTCGAAAGGTAGAATGGTAGCCTTATGCAAGAAATAAAACGCAGATGGAGGTAGAGCTTAACCTCGAAAGGCATAAAGGTAGCCTTATGCAGTGCGGAAAATAAAAATGCAAATGGAGATAGTGCTTAGTCTCGAAAGGTAGAATGGTAGCCTTATGCAAGATACAAATGCAGATGCAGATGGAGACATCGTTTAGTCTCGGAAGGCAGAAAGGTAGCCTTATGCAGTGCGGAAGATAAAAAATGCAGATGGAGACAGTGCTTAGTCTCGGAAGGCATAAAGGTAGCCTTATGCAGTGCGGAAGATAGAAAATGCAGATGGAGACAGTTCTTAGTCTCGGAAGGCAGAAAGGTAGCCTTATGCAAGAAATAAAATGCAGATGGAGGTAGAGCTTAACCTTGGAAGGCAGAAAGGTAGCATTATGCAAGATACGAATGAAGATGCAGATGGAGACAGCGTTTAGTTTCGTAAGGGAGAAAGCTAGACTTATGCAAGATGCGAGGAAGGATGACAGAAATTCTTAGCTGGCGCTAATTCCGGTATAGCATTGTGATAATGAAGCGTCATTAGTACTGATAATAAATGTTGGCATGTGCGACAAGTTTGAGGAACGATGTCTACCCTTTGAGCGGGTAATATGTTTAAGGGCTTTTGCAATTTGTGCCTGCATCCAAAGAAATATCATGTGTTTTGTAAAGGGGGAAGGTTAGTTCGCATTCCCGATGGCTCTGCTTGGCTCGTTGGCTTAATCTGATGATACTGTCTGTATCATTGGGGTAGCGCCCGCTAAACAAGATGTTTCGATAAATATGCATGATTTTGTAAAATTATAATATATAATCTAAAATAGTTTTAGATGAACCGACGACATGACACGCCTTGAGATATTTCATCCTCTCTTGCTGCGGAATTTTGAGGGTCCTCCTCAAAATTCTGCCCCAGTTTGCTGGTGGACGCCTCTGACTGCTGCTCGTGTCGTGACTGGTTGAACTTGCTTCAGAATTTTGAGTGTCCTTCTCAAAAATTTTCCCCAGTTTCCAATTGCGGGGAGAAATAGATTTTTATTGAATTGTGACCGAACCCATATGGTTGCCTACATATCACCTTTTAAACGGGAATCGGGTCAGGCGTAGTTCAATTTACATCATTGAGAAAACATGAAGATTACAAATAGTAGCGCTTGACTACATCTGAATTGATTGGTTTTGGCCAAACTTCTCCATCCATTTCTGCAAGTATGAGTGCTACTCCTGTCAGCACTCTGTGAACCATGTACGGTCCTTGCTAGTTGGGAGAGAACTTCCCCTTGGCTTCATCTTGATGCGAAAATATTTTCTTTAGCACCAGCTGTCCTGGTGTGAATCGTCTTGGCGTGACTTTCTTGTTGAAGGCCCTGGCCATTCTGTTCTGATATAACTGACCATGACAAAATGCATTCATTCTTTTTCCATCTATGAGGGCTAGCTGCTCATAACGACTCTTTACCCACTCTGCGTCGCTGAGCTCAACTTCCTGTATAATTCTCAGTGATGGAATATCCACTTCAGCAGGAATAACAGCCTCTGCACTATAAACTAGCATATAGGGAGTTGCCCCAGTTGAGGTGCGAACTGTGGTGCGATATCCCAATAAGGCAAATGATAACTTCTCGTGCCACTGTTTGTGCCTTTCTATCATCTTTCTTAGTATCTTCTTGATGTTTTTGTTAGCAGCCTCAATGACTCCATTCATCTGAGGTCTGTAAGCTGTGGAATTCTTGTGTTTGATCTTGAAGGTGTCACACATGGCTTTAAGTAAGTCACTGTTGAGATTAGAACCATTATCGGTGATGATTGATTCTGAAACTCCGAATCGATAAATAATGCGGTCGCGGACGAAATCGGCTACAACTTTCTTGGTAACTGCTTTGTAGGAGGCTGCTTCGACCCATTTACTAAAGTAATCAATGGCAACCAGAATAAACATGTGTCCATTAGAGGCGTCAGGCTCGATTGGTCCAATGACGTCCATGCCCCAGGCGGCGAACGGCCAGGGTGAACTTGTTGCATTAAGATCACTGGGAGGTACCTTTATCATATCCCCATGTATCTGACAATGGTGGCACTTTCGGACATATTGGATGTAGTCCGTTTCCATAGTCATCCAAAAGTAACCAGCTCGGAGTATTTTCTTTGCTAAAACAAAACTGTTCATATGTGGGCCACAGGTCCCTGCATGAACTTCCTTCAATAATCTTGATGCTTCTTCTGCGTTGACACACCTTAATAACCCCAAATCAGGACTCCTCCTATACAGGATTCCTCTGCTGTTGAAACGATTGTTGGACAATCTCCGAAGTGTGTGTTTCTGAGTGGCATTTGCAAGCTCTGAGTATTCTCTTTTTGCCAAGTATTCCTTGATATCATGGAACCAAGGATTTCCATCTGCTTCTTCTTCGACATGGGCACAGTAAGCTGGCTGATTGTGGATTTTACTGGAATAGGATCAATGAAGTTCTTGTCCGGATGCAGGATCATTGAGGACAAAGTAGCCAAAGCATCGGCGAACTCGTTCTGGATTCTAGGGACATGCCAGAACTCTATCTTTGTGAACCTCTTTCTCAATTCCTGTACGTGGTGCAGATATGGCAGTATCTTGACATTCTTTGTTGCCCATTCTCCTTGTACCTGATGTACCAATAAGTCTGAATCACCAATCACTAACAGTTCCTGGACGTTCATGTCGATGGCCATATTGAGCCCTAAGATGCAGGCTTCGTATTCGGCCATATTTTTGGTGCAAGGGAACCTGAGTTTGGCGGATATCAGATAATACTGACCGGTCTCTAATACTAGTACTGCTCCAATACCGACTCCTTTGAAGTTTTCTGCTCTATCAAAGAACATCCTCAAACCGTCATAGGATTCTGCAATATCTTCTCCTATGAATGATATCCCCTCATCGGGAAAATATGTTTTCAGGGGTCTGTATCCTCCTTCTACGGGATTCTCAGCAAGATGGTCTGCCAGAGCTTGTCCTTTAACTGCCTTCTGAGTTATGTAAACAATGTCGAATTCACTCAGCAGGATCTGCCATTTGGCTAGCTTGCCAGTGGGCATGGGCTTCTGAAAGAAATACTTCAATGGATCCATACTTGATATGAGATATGTTGTGTAGGCATAGAAGTAGTGCCTCAGCTTTTGGGAGAGCCAAGTTAGAGCACAACAGGTACGTTTTAATAGAGAATACCGGGCCTCATATGGAGTGAACTTCTTGCCGAGGTAATAAATAGCTTGTTCCTTCCTTCCTGTTTCATCATGCTGCCCCAGGACGCAGCTGAAAGCCCCATCTAATACGGTAAGGTAGAGTAACAGAGGTCTACCTAGCTCAGGCGGTACCAAGACTGGCGGTGTTGACAAATAATCCTTGATTCTGTCGAAAGCCTTTGGACAATCATCGGTCCATTTGGTCACAGCGTCCTTCTTCAACATCTTAAAGATTGGCTCATAGATGACTGTAGATTGTTCTATAAACCGACTGATGTAATTAAGCCTCCCCAAGAAACTCATCTCATCTTTCTTGTTCCTCGGTGGTGGTAACTCTTGAATGGATTTAACCTTGGACGGATCCAATTCTATTCCTCGGCGGCTTACAATAAATCCCATCAGCTTCCCAGCAGGAACTCCAAATGCACACTTCGCGGAGTTCAGTTTCAGATTGTATTTTCGCAACCGATTGAAGAACTTCCCCAAATTCTCCATGTGATCAACAGCCTTCTTTGATTTGATAATGACGTCATCTACGTACACATCGATCTCTTTGTGAATCATGTCATGATATATGGTGTTCATGGACCTCATATAAGTGGCCCCTACATTCTTTAGACCGAATGGCATCATCTTGTAACAATACACTCCCCACGGTGTAATGAACGCCGTCTTCTCAGCATCTTCCTCATCCATCCAAATTTGGTGATAACCAGCGAAGCAATCCACAAAGGACTGCAATTCATTCTTGGCGCAGTTGTCAATCAGAATGTGTATATTTGTCAAGGGGAAGTCGTCTTTTGGACTGGCCCGATTGAGATCCCGGTAGTCGATGGAGAATTTGACCTTCCCGTCCTTCTTCGGCACAGGCACAATGTTAGCTAACCATGTCGGATACTCCACTACCCGGAAAACTTTGGCGTTGATTTGCTTGGTAACCTCTTCTTTGATTTTCAAACTCATGTCGGATTTGAACTTTCTGAGCTTGGTTTCACTGGTGGACACGTTGGATTGGTGGCAGTTTGTGAGCCACAATAGACGTACTTAGACCATTCATGTCATCATACGACCATGAAAATACGTCCTCATACTCTCTTAGAAACTCTATGTATTCTTTCTTTTATGATGGTGACAAATGAATGCTGATACGAGTCTCCTTGACGTTTACTGAATCTCCCAGGTTGATAACTTCGGTCTCAGCCAGGTTGGACTTAGGTCTGTTCTTAAAGCTCTCAACTTCTTTGACAATCTCGTCAGGTATGTCGTCTTCATCTGAATCAATGTTCGTTTTCTCGAGGCTCGTCGGGCTTTGGTTGTCTTGATAGACCAGTTCTTGAGATATGTCCCCTTGATTACAGTCTGTATGGAAGGGCCTTCCTCCCCCTCCCCCTCGAGGATAACACAACAATCTATATCATCATTCTGTAGAAACAAGATCCTCATTGCTGCAAGTGCTTCTTCTTCATCTGAACCGTAGATAGTGTCAGCTTGCTTGAAAGTCTGCTCAAGATGAGGTATCGGCTGTTCCAAAGGGCAATAGGGACAGCACCAAGGAGGCGACCAGTCTTTGAATTCCTGCCAAGTGTACTCATACCCCAGACCGAAAGTGGTACCATATTTCTTGAGCTTTATAGGCTTCGTGATTCCTTAGAGGTTTTTACCGAGCCCTTTGCCTGGCTCATATCCTCCCCAGTTCAAGATGCTCTCGATCTTGTTATCCCACCATTTGTCTTTGTCGATGGCATTGACCCATTTAATATGGTGGTAAGTTCCTCCGCATATCTTCCTTTTCCCGTCAATCATCAGAATAGTTTTACGGCTATAAATGGTGTTGCTACCGTCACCATGAATAATCACCTCTTGGTGGTTCCACTCAAATTTTACCACCTAATGTAGTGTTGATGCTAAGACCCCAGCAGCATGAATCCAGGGTCGTCCCAACAACAGATTGTAGGATGCCGGAACATCTATCACCTGGAAATCCACTTCGAACCAAGTTGGCCCCATCTGTAGACATAGATTGATCTCCCTATGGTGGATCTTTGAGAACCTTCAAAAGCTTTCACATTGATCGCCCCATCCTTTATCTCATGTATCCCTTTACCCAATTTCTTGAGTGTTATTAGTGGACAAATGTTAAGACTGGAACCTCCATCGATTAAGATTCTTGTGATGAAATGATCCTCGCACTGCACGGTGATGTGTAGTGCTTTGTTGTGCCCCAATCCTTCAGGTGGTAGCTCATCCTCATGAAAAGTGATTTTATGACTCTCCAGTATCTAGCCTACCATATTGGCCATTTCTCCACTAGTGATGTTGTTTGGCACATATGCTTCACTCAACACTTTCAACAAAGCATTTCTGTGTGTTTCGGAATTCTGCAGCAGAGAGAGGATGGATATTTGTGTCGGTGTCTTATTCAGCTGATCGATGACTGAATACTCCTTCGCCTGTATCTTTCTCCAAAGGTCATCGGGACCTGTTCCGATAAGGGAAGGCCGGTTGGCGGTCTGCTTGCTTGACTCGGCCAGATGCTCAGGGGTGTAGACCCTACCAGTTCTCGTCATAGCCTGTGCTGCGACAGCTTCCTCAGAACTGACCTTGCTTTTCATTCTTGCCTCGGCTGTGTAGTCCCAAGGAATAGCATTTGAATAGAAGGGTGGCATAGTTGACATTGCCACCGGAATTGGTGCAGCCATCTTTACTTCAAACGGAATGTGTGGATGGAAAAATTGCGACCTCGAACGAAGCTGGTGTATTTGCTGGAGATACAAACTCAACTTCAATTGGAACTGGTGACTTTGTCTATGGCGCTGCTTCAAGCTCAAATGGTATAGACATATTCACCTCAGCGGCCTCAGATGGCTGAATCTGGACTATGATCGGTTTGAGAGTGACTGCGGATTTCTTTGGGTCATCGCCTTCTACGATCAACTCGATTGACCCTTCAGGATCCCAATCATCTTCTATTTCAATCATATGGATACCTCTACCCTTATGGTCTAGCAGAAGATTGTCGCGAACATTTGGAGCGGGGTCTTTTGCTACAATAATCTTGTTGTCAATAAGAGCATGTATTTTGTCCTTTAGATAACGACATTCTTCGATGGTGTATCATTTCATGCCGGAATGGTATGGACAGGATTTGTTTGGGTTAACCCATTCAGAGGGATTCTCAAAGGTGGCAGCAGGGATAAGTGTAACATAATCAGCGGCTTTGAGTTTTTCATATAGCTGGTCAATGGGCTCAGCTATGGCGGTATATTGCTTCGGAGGACGGTGATCAAAATTGGGACGAGGTCTAGGGAAGTTTTGGCGTGCGGGAGGGGATTGGTAGTGAGATGGCTGGGAATTATAAGTGTGGTAGACAAGAGCAGGTTGTGGATATTTAGGCGAAGCAGGTTGATATGTGGGTGGTGGAGTTTGGTAATTTGGCGATGGAACTTGGTAATTTGGTGAGGGATGATATGGGATTGGAGATGTCGGATAGGTTTGGTACTTGAGTGGGGACTTGGTTCTTTGTGCAACCATTACGGCTCCCACATCTCTCTTCTTAGACACACCACCGGACTGTAGAGCCTTGTTAGTGGCTTGCAGGGCTTAAAAATTTGTAACCATACCACTTTTAATACCTTCTTCAATCCGCTCACCCAATTTGATGATGTCAGAAAATTTGTGGCCCTCAACCATTATTAATCGTTCATAATACTATGGGTCCTGAGCCCGGACAAAGAATTTGTTCATCTGTTCATCCTCTAGAGAAGGTCTGACTTTAACGGCTTCGGACCTCCAGCGAGTAGCATACTCGCGAAAGGTTTCTGTAGGCTTCTTCTTCAAATTTTGAATGTAGAACACATCTGGTGCGTTCTCTGTGTTGAATATAAACCTGTCCATGAAATCAGACGCCATGCTTACCCAGTTTGACCATTTCTTGGGGTCTTGGCTGATGTACCAAGACAATGCATCTCCCTTCAAACTCCTCATGAACAGCTTCATGCGGATTCTTTCATCTTTTCCCACGCCGACCAGTTTGTCGCAATAGGTCCTCAAATGGACTCTCGGATCACCCGTGCCGTCAAACATTTCGAACTTTGGAGGTTTGTACCCCTCGGGTAGTTCGACATCAGGTTGGATACAAAGGTCTTCATAATTCAACCCTTCAATCCCCTTGGTCCCTTCAACACCCTGGACTCGGCTGGTCAGTTTCCTAAGCTCCTCGGCCAGGTTCCTGATAAGTAAATCCTTTTCGTCAGACTCGGATGCCTGTGGGATAGGCGGAGTGGAGTGGGTCATGGTTTCCACATAGATGGGATTGTTATAGGTGTGGAAATGGTCTTTTGTGGGGTTTTGAGGTTCTGGGATGAGCAGTGGGGTGTTATTTGAGGTGTGGCAAGCATTGTACTGTGTTGGGAGAGTTTGGTTATTTGGGGGAGTGGTGTGATGGTTTTGCTATCTTGGGATATTTTGTGTAGGTGTGGAGTTTTGAGCATTTGGAAGGTTGACGTCAGGGACGTTGAGGGAAAACGACAAACTGGACAGATTCCGGACTTGATCTAGTTCTTCCTGAAACTTCAGCAATTTTTGTTCAAGTGGCGACATGTTCTCATGCAGGACCTGAAGACCTCGGCCATCAGTGGCCTCTACCCTTTCAATCACATTCTCCTTTATGATGTCGCTGGACTCTTCCATCTTACTTTTGCCTTTGTCTTTGCCCTTAGGAGGACTAGGGAGAGGAGTAGGTGGAGGGCCCTTGGATCTGGTGCGATAGGCTGATGATGCCAGAATGTGCGAACTAACCTTTGGGGAGGGGAGTAAGAAAAATAAAAAATAAAAACAAAAGGTAACCAAGTCAGTGAGGATTATGAAAAGAGTATTACAGTATTTAAACATATACTGCGAAAATGAAAGTGTGTCCTAAGTTGGGGACCTCTTTATGCCTGAGGTAGGCCTAGCGACAAATTGATTTGGAGAACCTAACTGCTAAATGCCTCATTTTATTGATAATGAAATAGACGAATCCCGAAACGATAGACGAAAAATAAAAATCACTAATGGCCATTGGCCTTATTACATTGATAGAAAAATAAAGACATTCCTATCTACTTGGTCCCAGAAGGACCTTCCCCAGATTCGGCATTCCTGCTTTCTTCTAGCAGCTTTCCCAGCTCGCGAAGTCCCAGCAGCAGATAAGTTCTGGCTAAATATCCCCCTGCAGCTCCCTCAACCTCTTGACAATCTTCAACCCTTTTGATGAACTTTTCTTCCAAATCGATTATACCTCGTTCCAAATATCCCATCCTTTTGTTGGCGCTAATATCCATGTCCTTCTATTCCTCGATCGGTCTTTTGTTGGACTCATGTATCTTGTGGTGATCATCCTCATTTTCCCGGATCCTTTTACGGAGCTGGTTGAACTTGACTTGTGCTTCAGTCCTTTCATCTACAACCCTGTGACCTCGGACGTACCCTGACTTGCTCTAACTACCCAGATCTTCTTCTAACCAACCCGGATAGAAAGGGGTATAACCGGCGTGATACCTGTCCGGATCGATGGTGTCTTTCTCAAGTATAACCTTGTAGTGCCATAGGTGATGGGCTTGGCACTGGTGAGGAATGTCATTATTTTGAAAGTCGGCTCGGAGATGGCTCATCTTCTCGACCCTAGGGATGACTTGTTTCCTTCCTGCCTGCCTCATAACTCGAAGAGGGACGTAAGGGTAGGTCCCCCTTAGACCAATCAATACCAGAAATGATGTGTCTTGGGATCGAATGATGAACTCATCCGTTGGAAACCATTCGACATCCACTAAACCCGTTCTTCAGTCAGGTTATCAAAGAGCTCGACCCATCCCTCGGCGTCCTCAGGTTGAGCGACCATGTCAGGGATATAGTTCATTCGCTTTGGGTGATGGAAAGCGATGTGGTCATCCCACATTCGGCGGTGGATGTCCAGTCGATATTCCCCATTTTGGAGATGTTCTACAAGCCAGAGTTGGAGTAACAGATTGCAACCTTCGAAATGTTTTGCTCCTTGTTGACATTTTTCTAGAGCCCGGTACATATCTGCAACGATCATGGGAACAATGCTGAAATATTACCCATTTAACCCCTTCATTACGGTCTTAGTTACCATGGCTAGCCTGGTATGGATCCTTTCTTTCTTCATCGGAAAATGATCAATCCCAAAAAGTAGACCATAAACACGAACACTCGACGATGGACGTGTCCCAGAGAGGTGATAGAAAACTCATCATGGTAGGTACGGTATGATTTGTTGTAGCCATACCGTTCGTACAAGTAATAAAAAGGAATGTACCAATCCTCCAGACATACCAATTCCGCGTCCTTTTTCAGACCCATCATTTTGAGGAAACTTCTGCCTGTGCGGTTCTCAGGCATCAGCAACCCCGGAGTTTCCCATACTAGGTTAGCCAACCCTCCTATCTCTTCTATCAACGGTGCCATTTCGATGTTCCCAAAGCGGAACACAGATCTTTCGCGATCCCAGAACAGGGTAGTAGCCTCTACTATCATTTTGTTAAGATGGATTTCCAGAAGAGATGGTAGATTACCCAAATGTTTCCTGACAATAGTTTTGTCGCTAAAGTGTAGATCCTCCCACTAACTCAGCAATTTTTGGGTGGATGTTGGAGACCATGCCGAATCTGGGGACTTCGTGCCTCATTTTTCTGCAAAACAAATAGGTTAGGCCCTTACCTCCACCGGACTCGAATATTTAACGTCAATAATTAGCAGGAAGCATTTAGTTCTCCAAATAAATGCACAGAACGTGAGGGCGTCCGTTTGGGTTCAGGGAAACCCGGTGGACTTTTGGATAAGGTTATCTCAAAAGCTATCGTGCGGACAACACTTTAGCTTTGACTAGGTTTGACCATGATGCATGCAACAGTTCGGCAGAGTAGGGTTTTCTATGGGGTTTTAGACTGGTATCTTTGAGCGGACAACTCAAAAGGAAAAGGCACAGAACCGTCGACTGCACTACTAATCGACTGGTTTTACCGCTAATAAGCCTTTCCGAATTTAGAGGGTGATAACATAGGAAGCGCGCAACCACTCATCAAGCATTGCTATAGTATTTTGTTTGGCACGAGTGGAGTATGAATGTTGAGCATGATTTATGAAATAAGTATTTAAAACAAGTTGTCACGTATTTCCACGTTAAAGAAAGCGGTAAAAACGGTAATAATGATTTAAAGCAGTTACAAAAAGGAAACAAAGAGACATGTCAGTTACGTTTGAAAATAAATACTCGAAGTAAACAATTAATTACATGCAACAGGAATGGGAAAGGGCGCAAGTGTTTAATATAAAGGTGTGAACACCCAATTTTTGCCCTAAGAATGATCGAACATTGCCTCAAATAGGCACTATAAAACCGTCGTGACCATATTTATGACTACGTAATCTACACTCGGGTGTGACAACTCATGCCCCCGACTTTAACTCCAAACAATAATAAAAATCACATATTGTAATCATGGGCGCATTTCATGTGGCGCGGTTACAATGTGTCCAAAAACAAACAAGTGCNGGCCAAATATTAATAGTTAAGCAACCGTGCTAGAACCACGGAACTCGGGAATGCCTAACACCTTCTCCCGCGTTAACAGAATTCCTTACTCGGATTTCTGGTCGCAGACGATTAAAAAACAGAGTCAAAATTTCTTCGTTGGGATTTCAAAATAAAACGGTGTCCCGGAGCATCGTCAAAAATCCGGGTGGCGACTCTGAAATTAACAAATAAATCCCAAATCTGAATAATGTCACTTTAATTGAAAAAACTCCCTTACTACCTTTTTATTTATCGAGGTAGTAGAAAAAGGAGGTGTGACAAAAGGCATAAATTAACGAAACAATTCGAAATGGTAAAAGCCTATCATCGCCAGCAGAGTCGCCATGCTGTCGCGCCCCCCTTTTTTCCTCGCGGAGATCGGGTTTTGTGACATTGGTTGGGACAACTCTATCCTTTTGGGAAGGGGGTTTGCATATTTTGAAGAGTCGCCACCTAACGATTTTAACGGTGCGTTAGGGCACCTGACGGGTTCATTATAACTACGCTGTTAACCAGAGATTTGGGTAAGGGCTTGAAATTATCCTAAAGGAAAGGTGTTAGGCACCCTTCAGGATCCACAAGTGTGGTTCCCGACCAAATGGTTTCGTGAATTTGTATAGATAGCAAATAACAAATAAAGGCTCAAGTAAGAGGGGATTTAAGTCTTAAACATGCAGATGTTTGAAAATATAGCAAATGAGGTTAGACTTTTGAAAAGATTACGAGCTAAGCATATAAGAAGTGTCCTAGGTTTATAATAATATGGATCACATCAATACAATACCCGGTAATTCCTCGAAGAGGGGCTACACATGGTATTAGCGCATCGGTCATCATATCAATATTCTACCCTTCCCACCCCGTAAAGGTAATTAGAACGCGTGTCGGTCACGAAACTTATTGCGTGCTATTACCCGTCACATCCTATCAGTCTTGGAGGAAGTTAGGGACTACTATTCCTAGAGGGTGAGTACTAGGCTGAACCCCTAGGTTTAATGGGAAAAATTCTAAACGACAAACAAAACAATTAGGACTAGAAACACAGGGAAACACATAGAGGCAGATATGAGGCTCCGATATTCCTCCCCAAATTATACACATAAATAGCACGACTAAAACACAAGTAAAGTCTCTAGATTTGGGACCTAAAGCATGATGTCTAGGCGAGAATACAGTAATTGGGCAATAATTTTACTGAGTTTCAGAGAAAAGGATCTCTACCAGATTCAGACTATCGATCCTGACCTAGTATTAACCAAACAGCATGCGAAAGAAGGTAGATATCCGGTTTTAATAAGGAAATACCTAAGGCTTGCCTAGGCGTATTAAACCGCTCCAGTTACACTGTTTTAGCTTTTTCAAAACATAGTTGTTAGACAGTGAGGAGTCTGTTTTAACCTTAGTCGTGATAAAGAGGTGAGTATTTAAACTAATGTGAATACAGTATCCTACAAAACAAGATACCTAAATGCATACAGGGTGTAAAATGATGCAAATCTACGCATGCTTTTCTAAATGCACAAAACATTTTCAGAAATCGGAATCTATTATTTAGGGCGGAATTTACTTATTAACACATCCTTTTGACTCGAAACAGAAAATACAAAAGCGTATTTAAGTTGCTGAACCTAGCACATGATTTCTAATGCAAATATCGATAATTAATGTTACTATTTAACCTAAGACAAGATTTCTAGATGTAGTAATTGTGAAAATGCAGAGGCAGTAACATAACAACCATTTTTATAGTTATTTAACTACGAACATGATTTCTAAGTGAGGCATGAGTATGGCAGAGATGCTGAAATAAACAGGCCTAAAACATGTTCTCTAATACATGCATGGCAGGTGTTCCTAAGCATGGTGACTATTGCACACATATAAAAAATAAATCCTATTGTATGGTTTCTACCCGTAATTATACTAGCATGCATAACCCCACCTATTTCACTATCCAGCCCCAGGATCGTTTTTACAATTAGTTATTACAGACCAGTATTGCACAAATTTCATAAGTAAATAAGGAAATTAAGAAGTTACACTATAGGGGCCTAACAATAAGCCCAAATCCTCATATCCAACGATGTCATATGCCATGACCTTTTATAACCCAGGTGTGTCAGAGTTCCTAAGGACCTCAGAGGATCCCAGGCAGTGCTCGCACCCAGGTACCCTAAATAGAGGAGATTTCAGTTCATTATGTACATCAATTTGAAAGTTGAATAATATATCTCTCTATATATATTTATCTTTGATTTATTTACTTTACAGTTGTTATTTTATAACAAAATGCCTTTTTTCAAACATTTGATCAAGCTTCATTCAATTAAACCAGAAATGGGTCACAATTAGAGGCTTTGAAATTTTAGTTCAATCCAAAGCCTTTTATTTATGGATTTACATAGATTATAATGGATAATGTAAATTAATTTGTTTGCACCGTTAATCTATTTAACTGGTTATAACATGTTATTCGTTTTATTTCTTACATTAACAAATTAAACTTAATTACTATAAATACTACCTCTTGTTGCAGGTTACGCTGACCAGATGGTGTAAAACAATTACACAGTCAACGAATAGGAGTTAACTTCTTTCTTTATTAACTAATCTTGCCTCTTGAGACTTAAATAATAAGTGCTATTTGTACATCATACTCCTTTACAGTTTTGAAATTAAAAAAATGATCTTTTTAGATCATTTATGTATAAAAGATAGACCTCTTACGTATAAAAATAAATTTTTTATTTGTAAAAGAAAAAAATAGGGTCATAAAACTAAAAACAAATCTATAAAGAGCCAGAAAACCAAGAAAACCAATTGACCCGTCGCAGTACATAGGAAAAATATAAGAATGAGACTAGTTGTACATCGTAACAGAAGTATACGTGAATGCAAGAGATTGCATTTTCGATTCGTTTCATTATGGAGGAATTTTCATAAAGCAATGTAGTTTAGAGTCTAGTAATTATAGTTTTCTTAATTACTATATATAGTTATTATTGTTATTATTAATTTATATCACTTGTATTAATTAATGCGCAACGAATATTGTATCAACTTATTCGCTTGCGCAATCAATTCGTTTCATCATAAAGGAATTTCCATAAAGCACTATAGTTTAGAGTCTAGTAATTATGGTTTGTCATTATTATATGTAGCTACTATTCAATTGTTACTAGCTTGTATCACTTGTACTAACGCGCAACGAATATAACCTGTATCAACTATATTCGTTCATGCAACGAATATAACATGTATCAACTGTATTTTCTTGCGCAATTGTACTCATTCCTGCGACGAATACAACATGTATTAACTGTAACCAAGGGTGAAATAAAAGGTTGTATATAAAGGATGCAACATGTATCGATTATACAAGTATATATAGGTGTTTATACAAAGGATACAACATGTATTAACTGTAACCAAGGCGAAATACAAGGGTGTATACAAAGGATACAACTTGTATAGACTATATATAAGTGATTATACAAAGGATACAACAAGTATCGACTGTATTCGTTGGCGAATGAATACAACTAAGACGCAGTTTTACTCTTGCGCAATGAATACAATATATATTAACTGTAACTAACGCGAAATACAAGATGTATACAAAGGATACAATATGTATCCACTATATATAGGGGTTTATACAATAGATTCAACATGTATCGACTGTATTCGTGCACGCAACTAATATAACTAAGACAAAATACAGAAATGCAGAAAAATAGCTCTTGTTGAGAATAGAATATAAGACATCCACTAACTAAGCGGACACTTTAACCAATTGAGCAACGAGAGCTTATTGCTCTCTTGTTTCAGTTCGAAACAATTAATCTCTTGTTTTATGGATTTGCTATAAAATTCAAATATAGCTACGAATGGCAAAATTTAATAAAAGTATAGTTACGAATGGTAAATACAATGTAAATAATTGGTTGAGGTGTAATATATGCATAATTTATGTATATATATATATAATTACATATAAATCAATATATAAATCTATATATAGCTAAAAATAATAAGCAATAAATATTTCCGACTATTTGGGTAAAGATCCCTATTTTAAATTATACCTTGTTTTCTAATTTTAAAGAGATTAAATTCAGCAATTTATCTTATATCATAAGAAGCAAAATGATGCGGGGGCAATTATCAATTAGCTTCCATCATAAAATGACAAAATTTGTGATTCATTTGGATAACCGCCAAACTTCTGCTTTACTAGTTACTACTTAAACTGTATCGTTGTTCCCATTTTTCACTACCATTCTTCACACACAAAGACTTGACATAATTCCTTTTCTACAATTCAAGAACACCCACGAGTCCATTTGAGATAATTCTTTCTACAATTCAACAACACCCACGAGTCTCTCAAGTCTTAATGGGCAAGAATGGACTTCGCCAAATGTTTCCTTGTCATATTTGTCATGCTGAATTCACCAAATCAGGGATGGAAGAGCACAACAAAAAGCTCCACAAGAACTATATATCTCTGTTATGCGGGAAATGCCTCAATAGGTTTGCATCTAAAGCAGAAAGAGATTTACATCAGACTCAATTTCCCAGTAAGAGCTGTAAAAGCCCTTCATGGAAAAAAGTTGATGAATCCGAATCTGCATCATGATGAGGTATAGCTATTTCTTTTTTTGTCTCACCTTGCTCTCTACCTCTCGTATTAATAAATATTTTCATGCTGCATAAACACTAATGTATTCTTTTTGTTTATACAGGCTTGTTTTTGTGAGAGGGAAGCTATCACTACTGCTAGTGAGTGCATAATATAGGAGAGTTGAGAGTATTTTTGGTCTATCTTGAAATTTTCAAGAACTATTTGGTTTTAGCCGTGAATAATATGCCAGTTAGTCTGAATGTTTCAGTTCTGAATATTTACAAGAAAGTTCTGGTTACGGCTACGTTAGAGAATAAGAAGACGGTACGTATCTTTTCGGAGGGACGACATATATTTGATGCTATTCGAATCTGCAGAAGGCACGACATAATTCCTCTTTCTTTCGTTCTTAAATGATGAATATTAATTGATGTAAAATATCAGCCCTCTCCTATTCTTTGCTGTACGTATTAAATGGTAAAAACATTCTGCATTACCTCAATATAATATAATGTTTACTCTCTAGTCTCTTCCATGCATAGAAATGTTTTTTTTTATTTGTTTTTTTTTGGGTTAACAAAGAATGGATACAATCTGGATGGGTGGAAAACTGCCCATGCATAGGAATGTTAGAACAGATCCTGCGCATTTCTCAAAACTAAGATGGAGTATCATTTTGGTCAATTCTTGATTATTGACTTAGAACATATATATGTTGTTGGTGGAAGTTGGAACACATTTTGTTTTAATATCATGTGTAAGTTTATATGTACAATACGTGTGCTTATTTTATTTTGATCACTATTACTGCATTTGCTTTTGTTATATTATGTAATAATATGTTGACTAAAGAAGTATAATAAAAAGAAAGTATTAATTTAATTACTATATATTATTCACACATGTAATTTATAACAAACGGACGAATATATGACATCAATTTTCTTTATATTCATTATTATTAATTAAACAAATTATCAGGTAGACAGGGAAATTTTTTTCGTGACAACATTATACACTTATTATAATGTTTTATAATAATATTATACAATGTTGTATTACTTTACTATTATTTAGAAATGAGAGTTGGGTTACAAACAGGAGTATGACCAAGGGCATTCTTGGAATTACAAATAAAGTTAGGGTTAGATTGTAATACTTCTTCATTTATTAAATTGGTAATTGTCCCTCCTTTCTTTATTTACAAGAAAAATTCACCCAAATAGCCGCTCATCTAATCACTTAAGAGCCAGTTTGGGCATAAGAAATTTTCTCCCCTTTTTCAAAAACATTTCACTATTTTCTGAAATTAGCGTTTGTTCATAAAATTTCTAATTTTCACTTGAAGATGCATTTTGGAAATTTTTGAAAATTTGAAAAAAATCCACAAACTTGTTTTTCAAAATTTTCGCTCAAATCACTCACAAAACTTCAAAAATAACCCAAAATTATAGAGCCCGCTTGGACATACAATTTTTTTTCACTTTTTCCCAAAACAATTTCACTTTTTTCGAAATCATCGTTTGTTCATAAAATTTTCTTTCACTTGAAGATACATTTTGAAAATTTTCGAAAATTTGAAGCTCTAAAAAGTTGTTTTTCAAATTTTTCACTCGAATCACTCATAAAACTGCAAAAACAACCCAAATTGAAATTTATGTCCAAACACAACTCTAAATTTCAAATAACATTTTCACTTGAAATTTTGTTTCACCATTTTTTGGAATTTTACAATTCTTATGTCCAAACGCCTATATATTCATGTCCAAACACAACTCTAAATTTCAAATACCATTTTCACTTGAAAATATTTTCACCCTTTTTTGAAATTTTACAATTCTTATGTCCAAACGCCCACTTAAGCTATAAATAGTCACCGAAAGTATATATATATATATATATAAAACTTATGTACTATATGTGTATAATTATATGTAATCAATGTATAATTTATATATATGGCTAGAAAAAGTAAATAATGAATATGACCGGCTATTTATGTAAAGATCCCTATTTACAATGACACCTCTACTACATTAGTGACACATTTCCTTGGGCTTCTTTTTTGAAAATTTTACCTCGTATAGCAAAGCTTTATACCTTATTTATTATAAATAAGTATCGTGTTAAAATATTATATTTCTATAGCTACCTTTTAGGCTTTATAGCAAAATATGTATTTATGGTCACTTCTTACTTTTTAGTCATTAAATATGCTGGGTAATATTTTTTTTCTCTCCTACTTTTTATTCTTTCTCTGACAAGACTACCGTATAGTATACAACTTCATAAATCAAGATCTCTCTCCACAATCTCTCTCTCTCAACGCCAGTCTCTTCTCCATGAATACAACCACGATTCTCCATTGATTCATCTCCATTATCTCGCGAAATTTTCAAATTTTTTTGCTCCAAAAAGTTGTAATAAGTGTTAAAGTTGTTAGATTTTCGCTTGTACACAGCTTCTTCTGATTCTCTAAATAATCACCATTGTTATGCTTTCACCAGAAAACTAGAAATTTTATCTCCAATGACTGATTCAACAACTCACAAGAGGGTTCCCCGACATTGAAACAAGCCGTATTTGAGAAATCTTCGAAAGAATCAACACTTCCTCATGAGGAAAAGAGAAGAAAACTTATGGATGATGATTCAGGGTTAAGGGAAAAGATACTCTATTTTCATTGTATTCAATGTATCTCATTGTATTCCATGTATTTCATTGTATTCACTGTCTTTAGTTTTTTCTAGTTTTTCAATATGTTCACTGTATTTAACTGTATTCAAGTTAAATACAGATTCAGGAATTAAGAGAAAAGATACGTTATTTTCATTGAATCCAATGTATCTCGATGTATTCAAAGTATTTCATTGTATTCAGTGTCTTTAGTTTTTTCTACTTTTTCAATATATTCACTGTATTTAACTGTATTCAAGTTAACTATATAATTTCAAAGCTTCACTTTGTTTCAATGTTTTGTCCAGTAGTACAAATTCAACAATATGTATTCAATGTATTGTAGAATGTATTCATATTTCTTTTAGTTAATATAATTCATGTATTCAAATCTATCTGCAGTATGTATTCATATGTTTTGCACTATAGATGACCTGCTATGCTTCATGTATTCAATGTATTGTATGTATTTAACTGTATTCAATGTAATTATATAATTTTAATATATAAATCTATTTGTAAAGATACCACTAAAAATATTTTAGTAAAGATACCATTAAAAAAGAAAGGATGGATTGAATCTCTGAAGATTGCTATATTTTTGGGGTGTTTTTCGACTGAGAACCTTTTCTAAAACTGAAAATACAAATTGTGTGTGTTATAATTGAGTTATATTAGGAGTCTATTGCGTTAATTGATTTACTTACCTTTTTTCGCAGATTTCCGTTACTATATTCACGAATACAGCTCGCGGATACATATGAATATAGTCTATGTTTAGCTGGACTTCCTTGTTTTTTGCCGAATTTTGCTATACATCGAATACACTCTATAACAAGTGAAAATATAGTGATAGGAAGTAATTAAGTAAATAATTATTATAGTAAATTAATAGCCACTAAACAATAGTGGATCGCGCCTCACCGCATGCATTTAATGAGTGGAGATAATTGCTCTTCTTTTTTATACTATTATTGTACGCTCAGTCTCTCTCTCCAGAAAATTCACAATTCAGACAAGTATTATTTTTCAGTGATTTTTGCTTTCTTGCTTTTCTTTCCTCTAATCAATATCGTTCTATCTGTTTCAATAAGAGGTTTCTTAGGATTATATAGAGGTTTATCCTCATGTATTTTTCTTCTTCAGGTTAAAATTTGGTGGATGGATTTTTTATGCGAATCGCTGCTGCTGACTGTGGAAAACGGGTGCTTATGGGTCTCTTTTACCCGTGGGATTAAATTTATTTGTTAACTGCAGTAACTTAAAATAAACAAGCAGATCGATAACGTTTCACCATATATAGTTGAATATGGTTTTAAATTTATGTAGTTGGAGATATCATATAGAATTTTCTTTGACATACAGTTGCTCCCTCAGGTTCAAACAATATTTCCAAGCCAAGAAAATAATGAAGGCGCCCCAAATCCTTAATTCTAAACTGGCTGTCCAGGAACTGTTTGAGGGAAGACATCTCCTTTTTATTGTTGCCACTAAGCAAAATGTCGTTAACATAGACAGCTACAACAGTAATGGAACCATCAATAGACTTGATGAAAAGAGAATAATCATTCTTAGAAACTGAATAACCCAAGGAAATGAGAGATTCACTCAACTTGAAATACCATTGTCTAGAGGAACCGTACAAAGATTTCTTTAATTTGCATACCATATTAGTCCCAGAAACTACCATCCCTTGAGGAATCTTCATGTACACCTTCATCTAAGTTCTCGTGCAAAAATACATTATTTACATCTAGTTGGAACATGTTCCAATCCTTCTTAATAGGAACAACTATGATGGACCTAATGGTAGTCATTTTAACAACAGGAGAAAAAGTTTCCGTATAGTCAACCCATTCTTGTTGAATGTCCCCACGCACAACTAACCTTGCCTTAAACTTTTCTATGCTTCCATCTGCCTTATGTTTAATTTTATATACCCACTTATTCCCAATAGGTTTCTTACCAGGTGGAAGGGGTACAATGACTCAAGTGTCATTTACCTCAAGAGTCTCAAACTCTTTTAACATTGCTTCCTGCCAAGCAGGATGCTGTGCTGCCTGCTGATAAGTTATAGGTTCATAAACATTATCTAAAGCCTTAAGTAAATATTGATTAGAGGAACTTAAACTACTGAAGCAAACTGACTTAGGAAAAAAAGCAATAGAATTCAAAGTGAAAGGTGAAGAAACAACACAACCACACACATAATCACTTAGATAAGAAGGAAAATGATGAGGCCTGGAAGGATATCTAGGGGCATTTTCAGGTGTATGGGCTGGAGAAACAGAAGAGGAAGAAGGGGCAGAAGATGACTGCACAGAAGGAGTAAAAAAAGCCTGCATAGGAGAATGAGCAGAGGAAGAAGGAGTGTGGTGATGAGAAGAGACAACTGGAACATTCTGTGGAGAGGAAGAAATAGGTGGAGAAGATGAAGAGGTGAGCTGGGAAGGATAAGTAATAGGGTAATCGAAGTCTCAAGAACTGGAAGTATTTGGAAACAATGTTTTAGGTGAGGTAGATTCAGAGTAAGGAAATATATTTTCATGAAAAAACAACATCTCGAAAAATAAGGATTTTCTTGTTTGAAATTTGGAGTAACTTGTACGCTTTCTTTCCAGGAGGATAGCCAAGAAAAATACAAGGTGTAGATCTGGGAGAAAATTTGTCTCTAAGAGGTTTAGGAATCACAGCATAACATAAGCAACCAAAGCTTCTCAAGTGACTGTAGGAAGGTTGAGTGCCATAGAGGATCTCATATGGAGTTTTGCTAGATAACAAGGTACTTGGGAATTTATTTATTAAATAAGTAGCTGTAAGTATGAAATCTCCCCAAAAATAAAGTGAAAGTTTGGACTGGTATAGAAGAGCTCGGGTTGTTTCTAATAAATGTCTGTGCTTTCTTTCGACTATATCATTTTGTTGGGGTGTATAAAGGCAAGATGTCTGATGTAAAACACCTTTGGACTGGAAAAATTGGGTAGCTTCAAGACTGGCACCAAGTTCAAGTGTATTATCTGTGCGGATGATTTTAATCTTTAAGTTAAATTGGGTTTCAACCATTGAGAAGAATTATTTGAGAACAGAAAGAGCATTGCCCTTGCTACTTAAAAGGTGAGTCCAAGTACTTCTACTACAGTCATCAACTAAAGTTAAAAAATATTTTCAATTCTTGTACACATCGACATGAATAAGATCAAAAATGTGTAAATCATGAGGCTGACTATGAGTAAAAGGAATTCTTTATTGTCTCGCAAGTGGACATACATCACAAATGAAAGGTTGTCTATCACAAGATGGACCATTGATACAATTAATTTTGTTTAATTTGGAAAATGGCAGATGTCCTAGTCTATGGTGCCACAAAATATGAGATTTATTCACGGTGACAGTATGTACATGAACAGAAAAATGGAATAGGAACATCAGAAGAAGCATCATATGGTTCTGTGGAGGTAGAGTTGAGTAGATAGAGCCCTTCAGCCATCTTACCAAGTCCCAATGTCTTCTTCAGAGAAGGTCCCTGTAGGGAAAATGTAGTAGAGGAGAAAGTTAACAACAAAGATGTGTCAAGGACGAGTTTGTATACAGAAATGAGACTGTACTTAAATGTAGGCAGATAAAAGACCTTAGAAAGAGTGACAATGGAATTAATATGTACCGTACCAATAGAAGTTACTTTCACTTTGTAACCATTAGGGTAATGTGACAAGAATAGGAATTGGAAGTTCAGTTTTATCGGCAAGTAAATTTTTATTGGAGATCGTATGGTCAGTTTCTCCAGAGTTTATAATCCAAGAGTCAGTATTTAAATGAGTCTTTAGACATGAACAAGAACCACAACTTCAATGACAAAAACATGCAAGTATACCTGCAAAATTAGCATAGGCAGTAGGGAACTGATTCTGACCCTCATCGACGACCTGGACATGTTGAAGAATGCTCATGAGTTGTTTGTAATGGTCGGCGGTTATGGTGGAAGAAGCAGGATTCCCAGTGGGATTATCAGCTTTGACCTCAGAGTTTGAGTACACATTGGCAGCAACTCTGACATTTTTTTGTTTTGAAATGTGTATGGCTCGTCCACTCAGTACTGTTTATGGCTCGCATGACCCAGGGAAGATCCCTCCCAGAATATATACACATCAGACAGAAGTCACTCAGTACTGAGGAAGGCCAATCCAACCCTAAGGAGAAGATCCATCTCCAGATAATGATACACCTCACAACCACTCGGTACTGTATAAGGCTCAACGGCCTAGGGAAGGTCCATCCCATAATACGTACACACGTCACTGACCTCAGTCGCTCAGTACCGATGGGAAAAGGCCAATCCAGCCTCATGGAGAAGATCCATCTCCAAGCATAAACACTTCGGACAAGATCCATGTCCAGGGAAGATCCATCCTTCAAATATCATTGCGCTCACTGGGGGTATGTTACAGACTCTAGAGGGGCTCCTATAGCCCAATCGCTATATCACTGTGGCGGGCGGCCCGACCCAATACCGCTGGGACGTGCAGCCCGATCCATATATATGTCACTCAATAGCAGGCTCTCGACCTCACTCAGTCATCACTCTCCAATCTCGCTCACATGGGCTCACAATGCATGAACTAGCCCGAATCAATGATATAATGTGCAAAACAACAATTACCGAGACTGAGACATGATATGATACGCAATGACAGATCTGAATATTTAATATCAATGAAACACATGAGATGACAGCAATGAACGACTACTCGATTCTCAAAAACATCGACGCGAGTCCTTAACATAATATATAGCATGATTTCTAGAATGTTCACATCAGTCACATTGATAGAAGCACATGCATCAACAAGAGAGAACCAATAAACGGCGCCGTGGAATGAACTAGGTCACAAATCACACAGTGCACGCCCACACGCCCGTCACTTGGCATGTGTGTCACCAAATTCTAATCACGTAACACGTAGCTCGGGGTTTCAAACCCTTAGAACCAAGATTGGAAGCGTTACTTACCTCAATCAAGCCAAAACTTCACTCTGCAATGCCCTTGCCGCTCGACTCGGCCACAAATCTCCCCGAATCTAACCAAAATCAGTATTATATCATTAATAAATGCTAAAGGAGCGAAGCTCATATCAAAATTATCAAATTACATCAAAAATCCCGAATTCGGCCAAAAATCACAAAATTAGAATCCTTAAACTCTCACGGGTCCATACATACCAAATACATTTAAAAAAAGAACGACAAATGACCCCTCAAAACCTTAAGTCAAAGTCTCAAGTTTCCAAGCCCTAACCCCTCAAATTACACCATTAAATCTCACAAATTTCATGTAATCAGCCAAATACCAACATAGAATCGAGTATTAGGTTCAAAAACATTACCTCAATGTGTTCCCCTTGAATCCCTCTTCAGAATCCCTCAAAAAGCTCTAAAACTGTCTTCCAAAATGGTGAAATATAAGAAAATTCGCGAAGGCTGGAATTTATATGCTCTGCACAGGGGTTCCGTACCTGCGGGACTGCACCTGCGGTCAAGGCACCGCACCTACAACTTTCACCAACTCCCTAGCTTCCGCACATGCGCCCCAGGCCTCGCACCTGCGGGCCCGCAGGTGCGATCAACCACTCCGCTTTTGCGACCTTCTCTGCATCTGCAGTCGCCTCCTGCTCCTACGGCTATCGCACCTGCAGTCCCCAATCCGCAGGTGTGGACACACCAGTAAACTGGCACCAGCAACAGCTTTGCTGCATTTTCAAAGTTGAAACCTACGATAACCATCCGAAATCAATCCCGAGTCCCTCGGGACCTCAACCAATGATACCCACAAGTCATATATGATTATTCAAACTTAGTCGAACCTTCGGAACACTCAAACCAACATCAAATCACCAAATTTACTCGAAATTCAAGCCTAAGGATTTTTAAACTTTCGAAATTCACCAACGATGCCGAAACTAACCAAACCACGTCCGAATGACCTGAAATATTGTATACGCATCCCAAATGACAATACAAACCTGTTCCAACTTCTGAAATTCCATTCCGACCCCGATAGCTAATTTTCCATTGCGGACCGGAAATCGCCAAAAATCTTATTTCTCCAATTCAAGCATAATTCTACCACAGATCTCCGAATAACATTCTGAATACACTCCTAAGTCCCAAATTACCTAACGAAGCCATCTGAACCATAAAAACCACATTCCGAGACTATATACATATAAGTCAACTTCCGGATGACTTTTCCAATTATTGAACCAAGTTAAGAGACTAAGTGTCTCATTTCTCTCCACAATCACTCTGAATCCGATCCAACCAACCCAACAAAACACAAAAGATATGGACCACACAAACAATGAAGCAGAAATGGGGGAAACGGGCTAAACTCTCAGAACGACCAGTCGAGTCGTTACATTTTGTAAACTTAGAGATCATGTTTATAGGGGTTTAATCAGTTTCAACACTAAGAAATCATGTAGTATAGGAGTTTAATTAATTCTGCAAAATTAGAAAGCATGCCTATAAGATCGAAAAAGATAAAACCTGTCTTTATGAGCAATTCGCTTAGAAACCATGTTATAGGTATATAATTAACAGTTGTAGATGCCATGCCTATAGTATTCTGCTCTAGTTATCACTTAGGAAAACCTGTAGGGTTTCTAAGGATTCTGGGCCTAAAATCGTGACATCTTGCTGCCTGAAATGTGCCCAGATTCAAAGCTTAATAAAATCAGTAGGCAAATTGATAGGTATCGGTGCTCGCCTTAATAAAACTGATGTCTTATATTATGTTTTGCTCATCTAGATATCCTGCCTATAAGATCCTAAATCAATAAAGTTGTGTGATTTAATTGCGTGCATTTGTTGTCTACTTGTGGAGGTTAATATGAGCCCTTATTTTCCCCCATATATGATCGTCCTATCTGAATTTTGTTTGTCGCCTAGCTTTTTCTCATTTTAAGAAACATAGGTCAGTCTAGAACCACCCTAAATAGAGGTCCTAAACACCTCCAGGACCATAGGTAAGGGACGGGTAGTGCACGCATAAGGCACGAATTAGAAGCTATTAGAACGCTTAGGTAACAACTGAAAGATAGTAATTGGGTAGTAAAGGAGATGATGACCCGTGCGCTAATACTATGAGTCACACCCCAACTTGGGAAAGTTACAATTATTGCATGGAATGATCCTATAGGCTAAAAAACCTAAGACCTCTTTAATTTTTCTTAAGGTAATGTATAGTTCTCCAAATTGCTTTACTCGCCTTTAAGACTAATTCGCTTAATTAAGTTCGGTCGGGACCCACTGTTGTGGACCTCGAGGGGTGCCTAACACCTTCCTCTCAAGGTAATTTCGAGCCCTTAGCCATCTCTGGTAATGCAAACTAGTTTCATTAGTTAATTACTCTAGGTGTCCTAACGCACCTTAATCCATTAGGTGGCGACTCTTCAAATCCCTCACCCCATCCCAAAAGGAAGGGAGTTGTCTCAGAAATGTCGAAACCCGAATGCGCGAGGAAAAGAGGGGCACGACAATGTTCATACAATATCCACACATGTCCTAAGAAAGTTACAATAACGCATATGTAAGACAGAATTTCTTTATTTATTGACTAGCTAAATTGGACCAATTTATATTTTTTTAGGAGATAGATCTTTTTCGTTAATTTTAAAAAAAAATTATATACTCATGATGTAGGTACACGTGCAAAGCGCGTACCCTATGACTAGTCAAATAAAACAGTTTTGGACCAATAGTTCAAGCATACTCATTTTGCCATTTCATATATAAAATGTGTTATTTATTCTATAAAATATTCCAACATATTGTAATAATGACCACCAGAGTTTTAACGGCATTTTCTGGGCGAGACTCGGGGCGAGCATACCAAAAACGCACCGAGACGTAATGGAAGGGTGTAAGGATCATGGGTCATAAGCCCGGACATACATAATAATTGGATCAACGAAGTGAGTTCCAAGCTAAATATTTTTATATTTTTAATAATTTTTTTAGTAAAAATACAGGTTCTACACAAAACTTAGTGGGTTCACGAGAACCCGTAAACCTTGCAATAGATCCGCCTCTGCCGAGGCATTCGCCTAGGCGTAAACCCTAATGTTTGGGCCGTAAGTCCCGAAAATGTTTTTCAAATTTAAGCAAAAATTGCTTAATAAATCTCTTCTATTTAACTAATGGTAGGCTAGAAACGTAGATTTTTGGCTACGTTATACCTATTATTCCCTATACTTTAGTTGTGTTTGAGCTAAAATATGAATATATTATCCTCATTAGTGTTTTCTTTTGTGTAGGTCGAAAACTCGGACTAAGACGAATTTATGGAGCTAAATTGAATAAAAGGAAAACTTTAAAGTTTGAGTAAAACTTCAAGAGTTAAACAGAGATCGAGCTGTCAAAATTATTTCTGGAAAATTGATTTCCACGACCTCTGCCTCGATAAGACATGTCGCAACCCCCTTGATTGTTGGAGGAAAACTCCTTATCCACCTAAAAGGGAGGCTGGCAGAAATTTGTAGCTGGAGAAATGTTACAGTCAGTTGCTGGAGCAATGGAAAGTGGGAGAGGCTTGGACCATGAGTAAATTTATGGTTCAGTAACAAGCTCTGTAGTTCTGAACATGAAATCGGTTCAAGATGAGCCGACAAGATAGTAATGATGTCCTTGAGAACTTACCTTAATCCTNATATATATATATATATATATATATATATATATATATTCAAGAATTTTCCAGCGGCTGCAAGTTCATCAGCAAGTAGTTTCACTTTTTGAAGAAATTGGGTTAAGGTAAAGTCATCATGTTTGAGATTCTGGAGTTGCGAATGAATATTAAGAACTCTAGTATTGAAAGGAGATAACAAGGTTGCTTCCAGAGTGTCCCAAATATCTTTAGGGGTGTTCAGACCAACTACAAGGGATAGCATTTTTTCAGAGAGGGAGGAAATTAGAAGACTCATAATTAGTTGGTCTTGTTGAACTCAACTAGTAAAGGCTTGATTCGGTTGTTGTGAATATTTTCCCTCTACAATTATGGTTGATAGAGGACACAAGTTTGATCCATCAATAAAGTCTTGAATATTTTGATCAATTTTTGACCAAGACCTGGTCATACTTGCATATTATCTATCAAAATAATATTTAATTAAAATTTTCAATATACCGATCGAAATCGGTCGGTATATTTGAAATTATTCTTTCCCCCCCCCCCTCCCCTCCCAAGGCAATTAATTTTTAATATAACAAAAATTATATACACACACACTTTACCAATAGAAATAAGTTTTAATTAAAGTTTCTCGACCGATTTCGGTCGAAAATTTAATTTTACAATTTTTATAATATTAATTTAATGAAATACCGACCGAAGTCGGTTGGTTTTTGTCAATTTATTTAAATAGATTTTAAATAAATAATATTTAATACTTAATTGATTTATGTGTGTATGTTTGTGCATTTTTTAAATTACTTTTATATGGACATTATATCCTATTTGTTTATGTATATATACATATATGTACACAATATTTAATTGATTTAATAACCTAAATTGTAATATTAAATATTTAATTAATTTTATATTATACACTCTCTCTCTCTCTCTCTCTCTCTCTCTCTCACACACACACACATACGCACACACACACATATATATATTAAATTGTATTAATACAACTTATATAATTGGATACAACTTAATATTGGATATAGATCCAATTATATTGAGTTGTATCCAATTATATTAAGTTGTAACTAATTATATTGAGTTGTATCCAATTATATTAAGTTGTATCTAATTATATTAAGTTGTATTAATACAATATAATTCAATTATAGTAAGTTTTAATAGAATATAATTGAATTTTCAATTGATCCACCGATGAAGTATCTGAGCAAAGTACTAATAAGGTGATCGGGAATAAAACATTCAAGACTGTGTCGATTTTACACATCTTGGAGAATCTACTCACTCATTATACTGGAGCTTCTAGTCACTTAAACTCCAAGATTTGTTTCTTTTTTAGTCACCGATCAGGCATTTGAGTATGAACAGTTGAAAGTATCATCAACGCTAGTCATATGTATGTAAGTGTAAATTATCGAGTTTAATTGATATAGTCGTTACATGCAACATGCTGCGATAAAAGCGACACAACCTTGAATATTTTATTCTCGATCACCTTATTATACAACTTAATATAATTGGATACAACTCAATATAATTGGATATATATCCAATATTAAGTTGTATCCAACTTAATATAAATTATATCCAATATTAAATTGTATCCAAGTATATTAAGTTGTATTTTTTTGTTGGTAATTAATTTTTATTACCAGGGAAAATATTTTCAAGTGTAACAAAATACCCTATCACTATTCACCTAAGTTTGGACATGCAGCCCCAAACTTAGGAACATCAAAACTAAGTATCACTAGTTTTAAGTATAAACTAGCTAAGGATAAAAATTCAAATCTTGAAATCTTCTAGCTAGACTAGGACTCAAGCTTCCTCGACAATGGCCCTCTTGAATGATCATTTTAATCAGCTCCTCACTTCTCCTTTGTTGCCTGTGAAAAGTTCTCCAATTCCTTTCTTGCCATATATGATATACAGTGCAAGTTAGAAGCATTCCGTATATTACTGTTGATGGTTGTTTACCTGTTGCATGTTTTGTAGCCCATTTTAGCTCTTCATTCCACCCAGCCACATCTCTTTTGACACCAATCCAGTATAATAGTTTCCTCCAAATTGTTGCTGAGTAGGTGCATCTAAAGAAAAGGTGATCACGGTCCTTTGTACCTCCTTCACACAACGAACATGGTGGATTGACTAATATTCCCCAAGTGATAAGTTTTTCACGTGTGTATAATTTGCCCAGAAGTGCTATATAAAACATAAAGATCCATTTAGGACTGCTAGTGTTGTTGCATAATAATCTCCTCTATTCAGCTTTAGGAAACTCTCCTCTAAGCTTATTATATATGTCTCTGATGGAGTAGTTCCTCGCATTCATCACCTCCTCCACTTCTATATTTGCTTCATTCAGATACTTTGCAGCTCCTAATATTTTCCGAGTGAGCCAAGAAGCTTGTTTCACATTTACATTCCATATCACCTGTTGTTTTACATAATAAGTATGCATCCACTGTATCTATAGTCGATCCTTATTATTACACAAGTTCCATAATTTCTTAAGGATTGCATCTCTGTTCCACGTGAGGATGTCAGTGATGTTCAAACCACCTGTAGATTTTGGCCAGCACAATTGTTTCCTAGACACTAATGCTTTATTTCTCCCTTCTGTTTCACCTGTCCAGAGAAACCTCTTACAAATGGTCTCAATTTTAGAATAATCTTCTTTGGTAGAGGAAATATCTGTGACCAAAAGGATTGAATGGAAATCAAAATACTTTTGATCAATTGTAACCTTCCTACATAAGATAGAAACTTTGTTGTCTAATGCTTAACTCTGGTGAGCATCTTATCCAGTAGGGGGTGACACTGAGCTACAAATAGTCTTTTAGTGCTTAATGGAACCCCCAAGTATCTGAATGGTAGTGTGCCTGTGGAGAAGCCTAAGCGGTGATTAATCTGCTGTCAAACATCCACTGGTAGCCCTCCAAAGTAGATACAACTCTTGTCTTGTTTGCAATCAGTCCTGAAAAGCTGGAAAAATGCTGAAAACACTCAGAGAGAAATTGAATGGATATCACATCACCTCTGCAAAATAGCAACAAATCATCTGCAAAACTGAGTTGAACTATGTTTAGCTTCTCACATCTGGGATGATAGTTGAAGTCAGGCTTGTCCTTCAAAGTCTTCAAGATTCTGGTTAAGCATGCCATGGCCAGGACAAAAAGATATGGCGACAGTGGATCCCCTTGTCTGACTCCTCTTTTGGCATCGAAGAGAGTTGTTGGCTTGTCATTTAGAACAATAGAATAGGACACTGTAGTGACACATGCCATGATCCATGATAGGAATTTCTCTGGAATGTTCAACTCTGTGAGAACCTATTCAAGAAACACCCACTCTAAAGAATCATACGCTTTTTGCATATCAATCTTGACCATACACCTGGGTGAAATTCCTTTCCTTCCATATCCTTTTACAAGTTCATGCCCCAGTAGAATATTATCATCCAACACTCTTCCTGGTACAAATGCTACTTGAATCATGCCTATTAAGGAGTCCATCATTGGTTGCAACCTGTTTGTGATCATCTTTGAGATGATTTTGTAAATGATAGTGCAACATGAGATTAGTCGATACTGCTTGATGGAAGAAGGGTTCTTCACTTTGGGAATCAGTGTGGTAGAGGTGCTATTTATTAGTTTGCAAATGGAACCCTCATTGAAGAATTTCAGTACAGACTTTGTAAGATCCTCTCCAATTAAGTGTTATGCCTTTTTGTAAAAGTATGCACTAAAGCCATCCCCTCCTGGAGCCTTAGAATCTCATATTCCCTGTAATACTTGGACCACATAAGCCTTAGTGAAAAGGGAGATGAGTTGTAATTGTTGTGATCTTGTAAGACCTGGACCTTCTCTCATTATACTAAGACTAATAGCAGGCATGCTATTAGCTGACTTTCCTAGCAAATTTCAGTAGAAGCCCACTACTTCATGCTCATTGCCTTCAATTGTATTGATCAAGCTTCCATCATCAATTGTCAACATTTTGATCTGGTTCTGTGAAACTCTTCCTTTCATACTGGCGAAGAAAAATGATGTGTTAGAATCACCCAACTTAAGACATTGCACTCTTGATCTTTGTTTGTATATGTTTTCCTCTACCATGCTCCACTTTTCCAACTGTTGTTTAGTGAATTTCTGTCTCAAACATATCAGCAGGTGTTGTAGTGTGTCTCATCTAAACTTGTATGTTAGCTAGCTTTTCCCTTAGCTGCTGAACCTTATTGGTTATATTTGTAAACTCCTTCTTGTTGAGCTTTTTAAGAGCATCCTTTACATTTTTCAAGTTTTTCCAAATGCTTCTCATCCTTCCTTCCTTGTTATCCCTACCTTCCTGCACTATATTTCCAAATTCTGGATGATCAGCTAAACAATTGAAAAGTTTGAAAGGTTTTCCCCCATTATCTATTGTTGTTTCCAGTTCTATACATAGTGAAGAATGATCTGAAAAATGAGGATCCATCACTTTAACTTGTACTGGTGGCATATTCAACATCCAATGTGCATTAAAAATCTCCCTATCGATTCTACTGTATACATGACTATTTGTCCATGTATATGTCCTTCCCACAGTTGCAAGTTCATTCAATCTGCAGTCTTCCATCAGAGCCCTGAAATCCTTCATTTTATTTTCCTGCACTACTGTACTATTTACCCTGTCCTATACATCCAGTACTGCATTAAAATCACCCATGATTAGCCAGGGGCTAGTTGTCTGTGAATCTAAATCCCTTAACACATCCCACAGAGCACATCTATGAGTAATTGTATGACGTCCATAGATAGCAGTAAAAGCAAATTGATTGCTAGAATTAACACTATGAATTATCCCACGAATATATTGAGTATGATTCTGCAGCATGTTAAACCTAATGCTATTTGGATCCCAAATGATCCATATCCTTCCTCTGCCATTAGAAGTATCATTGGAGCACCAGCTCCACCCAACTGCACATTTATTAAAAACTTCCTTGCCTTATTGTCTTGAACTCTATGTTCTAATATTGCTATAAGACTAATCCTATTAATCTGTAAAAACACTTTCATATCCTTTTGCTTATATACCTTATTGAAACCCCTCACATTTCATGTAGCTATCTTCATGTAGAGTTAGGATGAGTTGAGGCTCTCTCTACATCTGCCCATGTGCTACCTTAAGGATCATCATCATCAGCTCATTTTTTGTTTCTCTCCTGTATTTCCACTCTTAATGGAGAGAATCCATTAGTAGTGGTGATAATTTGTTGAGCTAGGCTTGCTTGTCCCCCCCCCCTC
>ML377634.1:0-66891 GCA_005239525.1 Nicotiana knightiana | reverse complement strand
GATTTATATTTGCAACGCCCGTTTAGTCTTTATAGAAGACATAGTTGAGCGTGATCACTGCTCGGGGCTGAAACATAGTGGAAATGCGAATATGATCGATCCCCGCTCATAAGAAGTACGGAGGTTCTTGTAAGTTAGGTCAGCGGTTCCAGTGACTCAAGGAATAGGGCATTTTGGCACTGTTGAAGTGATTGGCGAAAATGCTCTTGAGACGAGAATCCCGTTGAAATGGAAAGTCCTTGGTCTACATACATTAGTAGTAGGTTACGCTCCTATTATTGAAAAGGAGTTATCCTCCTCAAAATCCTTCCCCCCTTGGTCGAGTTGGCTTAAGCCCGAATCCATCCTTACGGAAGAAGGGCGGGATATCATCTACGAGAGAGAGTCCTTGTTGTTTACCTCCGCCTCCCGACGCTGCTGACCCCTACCGGGACCTTTTTCCTTTATTCACTACAAGACTGTTCCAAAATTCTAATTCGTTGCACTCACCCTTCCTTTCTGTTAATCATTCATGACCCCTGAATGGAAGATAAAAGACTTTACTAAGCAAGTTGTTTGTCGGTCCCCGTTGGTTAATTGTGTCAACAGAGGCAAGGAGTACCGCTGGACTATCCCACTAGCGATCCTACTTCAACGAACTTCTCGTAATACGTAAAAAAAGTATCCCGATCCTGTAGGAGTGACAGCCGTAGTGGAGATCGATGAAGATCTTTATTCTTAAAAGAAAGGGCAAGCACCGAAACACAGGAATGATCAAAGAGAGGCCTCAGCTGACGCTAATAAAGCCAAAGAGCAAGAAGGAGGTGATGATGTGATTCCTTATGTACCTGTGTCTGTGTCGCTTGACAAGTATACCTATTAATCAGTTGACCTCTTTCTATTTGTGTTTTCTTCTAGGCCGGCTGACCCTGGTCTTCTTTGAGTTTATGATATTCCCCGCTCGTCCGAGCTTTTGTAGGCCGAAGCAAATGCTTAGATGAGAAGAAGTCAGAGCAAAAGTCAAAACAAGAAGGACAAAGAAGTCTCTTCCACTCCTCTAGAGGTTGAGGATGAGGAAGTGATGGGGACGACGATGCTCGTGCAAGATAAGATGACAACTGGCTGACTTACCGAACGGATGGACACTTTGATCTTGATCGTGCAATCTAAGTCGCAATGAAGGACTATCGTCAATGCGGCTGGAGCCGCTAGATCCCACAGCAGCGATCTTCAAACTGATAAACCAACCTTTCACTTCTCATATGGGGAATCATCCACATGAGGACCAGAAGACGGCATTCTAAGGCTATATAGAGCCCTTATCCAAGAAATGAGCTATCTTGCTTAGCATACCTCGCCAAAGCTCTTCAAATCAATCTCCTCGGTACTTGAACTTGATTCTTTAAAGCCGGGAACTCCATTCAATTAGCCGGGCATAAGCTCTCCCCTTGCTTTGCTCATTTTCTCTTGATACGCTTACCTTGCCCGTTTAGGTTTTCAAGAAGTAGACACGGGCAGGGAAATTCCTAGCTAGGTTCTTCGTCTCAGTGCTCTCTCGGCGGCCAGCTCGTCAAAGTACCAAACCCTGGCTTTCTACCCTGAACAGTGGGTATCTTCTTCTGGCCCCTTGGGGGCAAGTGAGAGCACTAGATCGAATACATAGGATTGTCCATGTTTTTTACCTTAGCTCTACTTAAACTACTTCTCGATTTTTCCTTTTTACGATTGTTTGCTTCCAAAGGCTTACGCGGGACAACAGTTCCATTCATCATCATAAAAGAGGAACGAAGATTCCCGATTGGGTTCTTAGATTGGGAGGCCTTGTTGCATGCTTCGTTTCCATTATCGCAATTATTGTCATAATTTCTTCCTTCACCATCAGAAAAATGGACAGATACGAGAGAAGAGGAAATGGAGGCCAAACATATCGTAAGGTACCAAAACGGTTGTCACTTGCGGCACAAGAATTTGGTTCAACTTCAAGGGTGGTGTTGTGAGGGACAAGGGTAGAAATCCTTTATTTCCGGAAAAGACCCGTATGCCCACAGATCAACGAACCAGAGGGAGCAAAGCACCACAGCGGATATGGAATTTTATTTCCACTTTCAGTTTCACCTCGCGATTCGGGATACGTGCAAGGAGATNGTTCCATTCATCATCATAAAAGAGGAACGAAGATTCCCGATTGGGTTCTTGGATTGGGAGGCCTTGCCGCATGCTTCGTTTCCATTATCGCAATTATTGTCATAATTTCTTCCTTCACCATCAGAAAGATGGACAGATACGAGAGAAGAGGAAATGGAGGCCAAACATATAGTAAGGTACCAAAACGGTTGTCACTTGCGGCACAAGAATTTGGTTCAGCTTCAAGGGTGGTGCTGTGAGGGACAAGGGTAGCAATCCTTTATTTCCGGAAAAGACCCGTATGCCCACAGATCAACGAACCGGAGGGAGCAAAGCACCACAGCGGATATGGAATTCTATTTCCACTTTCAGTTTCACCTCGCGACTCGGGATACGTGCAAGGAGAGCCAGGGAAGGGGCAAGGGGTTCACCCACTTTCACGAGTTTCATAGGTTCAAGAGATCCCACTATAGAAGTGTCTAGCCGTTCGCCGAAGGAAGGGATTCTTTATCAAAGTCTCCGAAAGGCGCACTTAACCCCATTCGATGATGGGGTTGGGGAAATTGACCGATCCTAAGCTAAGGCTAGCTCTGATGGTGTGTCTGCGGGTTCCTTACTCTCAACGTCTGAAAGAACACTCTAATGGCAAGTCGGGCTAATTCTAACATAGGAATAGAAAAGGAATTGGCAAGGTCAAGGTCCGATCAGAAATAGGATAAATAATGGAAAAAGTCCCTCTCCGATAATAGGACTTGAAGGCTTTAGCTATGCGAGCCTGCCACTACGCTCCTTTGTTACAGAATTAATGGTCAAAAACTTGACTTACTTAATCTCTTTCGAGATAAAGGTTCTTACAGAGGTGAAGGCACCCATCTCACATAAAATAGTTAGAAAGCTCGCGCTCAATTAAGTGTATAGATTGAGATCCAATAGAAGTGGGAGTGCCGCAAGGCTCTTGAGTTAAATGATGCTCAGGATTGAGGAAGTGGTCTTATTGGCATTCGGAATGGAGTCTGTCCCGAAGGAATCTCATCTCTCTTCCAATAGAACAGGAAGTCTCAAGCCAGTAGCACGATAGCAGTCCATTCAATCCATTCAGTCAAGCCTTTCCAGGTCATCTTGAAAAAGGATGGATAAACTTTATCGAAAAAGGTTAGGAAAGCAGGTGCTCTTATTGGACGTCACGGGAGAAATCCCGATGGCTGAGAGGGTCATACCCTTCCGAGCTGTGGAGCGTACCAACTTCACTTTGATTAACATCGAGTTGTATGTTTTGCTGCTGTCTAATGAGGCGCATCATCGGTCTGGACTCTGGACGGTTTGTCTAAGGGACTGGAACCCAAGGCTCTTCTTAGTCTAACATGATTGTTGTAACCTCGGCGGGTTGCTCATTGGATTTTGATGGAATTCAGTGACAATCCACTCCTTAGGTCCAAGGTGCCTTCCAATGGCAATTAGGGTTCTCATCTATGGGAGTTCACAATGGTGAGCTCAGTTATAGAAGGAGAGGTCGACCAGGCATCGGCGAGGAGGATTGCAACTGGGTTGATCAGTCGGTATTGGGGGCGGGGGAAACTGACCCGGGCTCCATTTATTAAGACCTTCCGTCTTTATCCTAAGGGCCCTCTTCCTATTTAGGGGGTTGAACGCGGGGGCTGTTCTTTTTTTACCGGAGGGGTTTGAATTAGCTCCTCCCGATCGTATCTCTCAAAAGAACCAAATTCTTGTTAGCGATTATTTATGATCAAAAAAATTAAATTCTGATAACTCCTTTGTCTTATTTAGACCCTTCTGAAAAATCTACATTACATACTCTTTTTCTACGAGATGCTGGGAATCCCGTTGAGTTCTTACGCTTTCATGTTGACAACTCAATGCATTCCCGGCAACCTAGAAAGATATGGCCATCTCTCTAGGTTGCACAACCCCTTTAGATCGTTCTATTCGTGCTTGAAAAACGACCCCCCCGCTCATTTTAATGGACATTCTTAGCCGTCCTCCGGTGGTCAGAGAAGAAAGGATCTCCCTCTTTGCTCCAATACAGTCAACATAACATTTGTAATCTGGAAATTGCCCGCCCATATCCGGGGGGGGGGGACAATAGCACTGGCGTAACCTTCATTGGGAAGTACCCGATGTGCTGCCATTGGAGGAGGTGGGGGAGGGTCTGGAATGTTGTCATTGGCCTGGCGGCCTCTTCTTTGAGCTTGAGGTACTAGATTCAACTCATCCTCACCATTATCATCTACCTCCTCCCCCTGGATAACATTGCCGAGAGGATAAATCATTTTGTACCTAAAGCGATTAACACACAAAAGTTAGTAAAATAGAAGGAAAGAAAAACAAGACACACAACTAGTCAGATATATAGCCAAAACCGTTTCTCCCCGGCAACAACGCCAAAAAGTGAGCGGTTCCAACCCTACGCCACTATAAAATAGCGAGGAGAGGTCGATGCAGTTTTACCCGATAGGTCGGGATCGATATCCACAGGGAGTTAATATTGGTTGGGAGTTGGGTTTCTACCTAATCTAGTTGTGCGTGTTGTTTCTAATTGAACTTCTAACCATGGTTGGGATTATTTCTATTCTAATTTTAATGCTATTGATTGCTAAAAGTAATCTAAGTACAATATTTTTGTGAGAGTTTTTTAAATGATAAAAAGCACTAGGGAAGTGACTTCCGCCTAGTCGAATATCTAATGGGGTCGAGAGTATATGACTAGCTTATTATGATTGGGGTCGTGATATAACATTCACACATAAATACTCACTATATACCTCTTGGTAGTTTGAGTGACTTTGCCCGATTTGGCTTTCTCAGGCCCAAATGGATGTTCAAGAAATGCAAGTGAAATTGGTTCAAGTCGGGTATTACTATCTCTAGGTTTAACCCTTTAATTGGGGCTATCAATCTCTTGAATTCACCTCATCAATTCCTTGCTAGCCTATTTTTTCTAGACTTGGGCCCTCTTTCTCAAGAATAGCCTAAGTAAAAAAGGCACGAATTCAGTGTTTGCAACCACTAATTCTACAGTTAAAGCATGAAATAAGCTAGATATCACTAACACATAAATAATTAAGCCCTAAAATTAAAGACTCATTAAATACCCACACTAGGGTTAGGTCACAACCATAGCTATAGGGTCTAGCTACTCATAATAATGGTACAAATCAAAGATGAAGATGTAATATAAGCCATAAAATTCAAATACAAGAAGAAAATCTAAAGATAGAAGCTAACACTACTCTAAAATTACTCAAAACAGTAAAGTGCGGTTGTTCGCGTGTTCCCTGATAAAAAAAACTTAACCTAAAAATGTCAAAAAGATCTATTTATACACAACTAAAATTTATGGACAAAAATGCCCCTGTGGAGGTTTTGCTGACCGCGTAATAATAGGCGCGGACGACTGGGACTTGTTTCGCTAACAGCGTAAAATCCACCGCGTCCGCATGAGTTTCATTCGCGGCCGCGTATTTTGGACGCGGACCGCGTTCTTCCGTCAAGCTTTAATTGCAAGGTCTCTGAACCTTATTTCACGCTCCCAGCCGAATGGTGACCGCGTCCACGTCCGCGTAAGAGTAATACGCGGCCGCGTAATTTGGACGCTAGCCGCGTTCTTACTTTTGAGTCCACTTTGCAAAGTCTCTGAATCTTAGACGCCGCTGCCAGCGTAAATCCTGTCGCGGCCGCGCCAAAGGTTTCGCGGCTGCGCTTTTGTAGCGTGGTCAGCAATGGTGTTTGCTCTAAAATGCATCTTCTTTGAACCTCAATATCGCAGACTGCATAATAGTATCCGCCTCAGCAGTGAACATTACGCGGCCGCACTTTTCGATCGCAGTCAGCGGTCCAGTTCCAGCCTTTAGCTTGTGCTAGTTTGACTCCTTCATGAGCTTATTTTGGCTTCTTTGCCTCATTTTGACCAAGCCTTGCAAGCAAGCAAATTAAATTAGTTTTCGGGAATACCTTTAGCATTTTTTACCCAAAACTTAACCAAAAGAGAGCAAATAATAGGCTAAAATCCCTAGTTATCAATAATCTCTTATCTCCAATAGAGTTATAATCAAAATTTATTGTCTTTGCTTGTATTTAAAATCAAATTATGCAATTACAAGAATTTAAAAGAGAAAAATAAAGTAAAATACTTACTTTAAATCCAAAATTTCATGGAACAACTGAAAATCATTATGCTCAATCCCAAAGCTTCTACTCAATTGGTTAGAGTCTCGTGCTGATAACATGTTATAAAATAATAAAAGAAGGAGAAGAGTATTGCAAAGCAAAGTAGAGAGAGAATTCTTATTGATTTTGAGATGATTTACAATGGAATAAAATCCCTCTATTTATATGGGAAAAGTGACTTAACCACCAAGTAACAAATCCTAAAATCTTTCTAAAATATAGATATTCACCTTAAATCGAATTATAATAGGAAGGAGATTTTTGTGAGAGAAAGAAACTTATTTATTTGAGTTTTTAATTTATATGTGTTTGGTTAGTTTTGATAAATTTATGATTAGTAAGTTGGAACTTATTTGAGATATTTTTGTAAAATTCAGCTGCAAATTGAAAAAAGCCCAATACATAGCAAACAACAATCTCTAAACTTAAACCCTTCTAAACCCTCCGTCTCTACTCCTCGGACAAGGTGGTATGGTATTATTTCTCTGAAACTTGAAAGAGGAAAAAGCGCATGGCACCTCCTTCAAAGAAATCCCAAAGCAATGTTTCAAGGAATGTTCAAAATCCATCTAAAAAACCATTCAAGGCCAAAGGCAAAGGCAAATGCGACGTTTCAACCGTGCCCCTTCAGCTTGAAGACGACGTTCCTGACTTCCCTAGAGGTACTTCTTCTTGCTCAATCACAATTTTTTTTTCTGTAAAAGGAAGAAAATTAGTTCAGTTTATTATTTGTATATTCTTTAACTGCATTTAATGAAAATGGGGTCATGAATATTGTGGGTATATCTGCTATTGGGTCCGGTCAACACATAAGCTTGTATGAAAATTTATTGAGTTTCTTGATCATATAACTGCTTGTAGTGGGCATTTTCCTAGTTGTGCATGTCTAGTGACATGAATTTATTTGTCTAAACATCTTTTCTTTGGAAAGAGCTAGTTTATTTGATTCTCTCGGTCGTATTGGTTTGTTGAACGAAAAAATGTATGATATATTTAATTTGGTTTCTCGAACATATGGACCGGTTTATCTGTATGAATTTTGTAGGTGGGGGAAGTTCTTTGAGTAGAGAGGAATTGGATGAAGTTCGAGCTGAGGTGGATGCAGAGTTTGAGGCTGAAGAGAAATTGTTGAAGAAGAAGGGGAAGAAGCAAAACAAGGTGCAACGGAGTAGTCAATCAACAGAAGATGACTTAGGTTCGCTTTTTGGCGGTGGCATCAATGGGAAATTGCCGAGGTTTGCTAACAGGATCACTTTAAAGGTATGGCCTGCCTGGAATTTCTTAACTAACTTTTCCTTGAATTGTAGAGGATTCCGACTGATCATAGATGTGTGCTATATGTGTGGCTTGAACATTAGGGAAATTTACGATTATAAGTAGTTTCTCTGTATTTTGTATCCCTTTCAAAAAATGATTTTGTCACTGCCTATCCGGTTGAAAAATGTCAAAAGAGTATAAATGTTAATGAGACCTTTAAATTATATTTGGACTTTGTAATTGGATATGTCTGTTGAAAATTCAAGTGCATGAAGTATGATATTAAGGTTGTGGAATTGAAAATCGAGTAACTGCTTGCATAATAGGACGGAAAGATTACTTTTCTAACGTAAAACAGTAAACAACAGGGTACATGCCAAGATATCACAATGTTTTCCTTATAAAAAAAGTTGTCATAATATTATGATTAAGGTGGAGTTGTTTCATCCATTCGAATCTGATTTAGAAGTCATTTTTTGAAATATATGTGCTTTGCTGATAATATCATTGTAAAAGTTCTTGAATTGGTTAGTGCAATTGAATCTTTGTGTATTTCCATATTTAAAAAATGACAATGGAACTGCCAACACTAGTTACCACCTATTGCCCCCCCAAAAAAGGGAACATAAAAGGAAATTAGCTCAATTGTTGCAGATTTTCTTGAGTTATTCAGTAAAGGTACTGGTGTGAGGTAGCAGGTACCCGTGGAATTAGTCGAAATGTGCGCAAGCTGGCATGGACACCAAAATTATCAAAAAGAAAAATTGTTGCTGATTTTCTTGCACGCTATATGCATTTTTCTTTTTGATAGTTAGCACCTTTTGCATTACTTACCTCCATTTTAACCTTGTTCAATGCGTTTTGACTTTTCCTCTCAGGCTTTTTTCCTTTTTCTTCTGATCTGTGCATTTTCTTGCTAGTACTCAGGCACTTGCTTTTATCGTTTGTGCTTATAGTTTTAGATCTGAGTGCAATAGATGTAGGACATTTCATTTAACCATGCATGTCTGTTGAAGGGTGTCTCTCATCATAAAGCTAAACATGCTCTGTTAATATAGTAGCTTTCTAACGGAGCAGAGATAGATAGCCATACCGTCGCTGTAATTTTGTGGTTTGCAGTACCTTCTCCGTACTTGCATTAATAAAATTCTTAGTTTAGCTGGAAGTCTCTCTCTCTAAAAAAGAGTGCACTTAACAAATTGCCACATGTCTGTTAAAACCTTGGGGTCGCGGTTTCAATCCCTTCCTTGCATTTCGCTCCCTATTTTTGTATATGGCTGCTTCTTTTGGCCCTTTCGTCAATGAAAATTTATTTACTTGATAAAAAATATGTCTGTGAAACCTTTTGCTTTCACAATTACATGTGCCTTATACGACGTCATGGACTTCAGACATTCCATCTTGTTGTTTGGGCAGTTAAACAGTTTACAAGTTCATTTTTAGCGACAACATATGTAATTCATCATGTCTACCTGTGTTCCAAGTTTTATGCTCTGTGGTTGTCCTAACAGTTGCGCCAACTGGCAGTAAACATATAACTGCTGCGCTTTCTAATGCATTCAGAATATATCTCCTGGAATGAAGCTCTGGGGAGTGGTTTCTGAAGTAAATGAGAAAGATATCGTTGTCAGTCTCCCAGGAGGCTTGCGGGGGTTGGTTCGAGCATCTGAAGCAATTCCTCCTTTTGCGGAGGATCGAGCAAAACTGGTACTGAATCTTCTGACAACTTAATTTCTGAATCCTAAGTATACGTTCTATGCACTGTATTTTCGCTATATTCCTGAAGTCCTTTTATTATATTAATGACAATTTAAGAAGAATAACTTTTGGTCCAGAGCTTATTCTAGGCAGGAGTTTTCATTGTTAGTCAAGCTGGAAGGAATTTAAACTATTATGTAGTGTGTGGTGCATCAATTTCTTCAATTTATCTATTAAATGGGAGGATAAAAGAAGGTGAGGTACTGTAACCAACCAAAAAGTGATGTTCCCACACAGTTTAAACTTATTGACTAAATGCCCTTAAAATTCAAATGCTACTGAATTAGACATATCCAATTAAGGCTCTTTATATTGTTTACTTGTATTCTTTCTAAGTAAATAATGTCTATTTTAAGCCCCATTTGAGTAGGAGGCATTAAAAGGACGGTAAGCCTAAAATCTCATATAAAGAAGTTGTCTCAAACACCTACAGTCTCGTAGAAATCATGCAGAGTTGGCACAAAATAGGGCAAAATGAAAGAAAAGATTCACATAAGAGGTATCAATTAGCTGTGGTTAAGGTTTAGTTAAGTAGGAGCCTTCTAATCTTGTTATAGATTACTATGCCAGCAGAATACATAGAGAGTTTCTAGTGGTAGAATATCTGAATCTTCAACTATTGAATTAGTGTTGTCGTAAACGGGTTAGTTCACTTAGTGAACTTGCTTGGCATTGAGGCATATTTGTTTTTGTTGATGAAATGCACTAGAACGTATAAAATCATTAATTGGTGTAAGGTTTTACCAACCCTAATTTTTGGTTAAATTAATAGGAAATGCTTTTGATTCCTTATGTTTAATAGTCTCTCATGGCTTACTGAAAAAAATATATGGTTATTGCATCTCAAGAAAATTCTGATATACCACTCCCTTAAGTCCTTAATGAGACATTTGGTCGGTCTTTCAATGGATTCATATCCTTTGAGGTCATAGTCAATTTCTTGAGAAGCAACGGGGGATTACTATTTCACGTAATTTAACATGTCAAAGTTAAAATGATCTTGTTACTTGAATTAAGTTCCTAGATAATACTATGCTAGCATCTCCATTAGAGAAAGGTCTTCTTGTTTACTCAAATACGGATACACATTGAGCTATAGCATATCTGGAATATGTTGTATTCACGAGAGCTTGGTCAGCCCTTTAATGGATTCATATCCTTTTAATCTTTAGCCAATATCTTGAGAACCAATATGAGAGGTGTGGAGTAGTTATCATTTACTATATGAAAACCAACTGGGCAAGGTTAAAATGCTCTTTTTACTTGAACTCGAGTTCCCAGATATTACTGTGCAAAACATTTTAAGAATATAACGGTTATCTTGTTTAAGGTCAAAGATGGTTAAACGAGGAGCTGTAACTTATTCGAAGTATTTTACATCCATGAGGTCATTTTTGGGTACACAATTTGATGTTTTGGAGAGAAAAAGCTCAACTCTTTTTCTTCGTAAGAAAAGCTCAACTCCTTTTACTTTTCATGACCTAGAAAAATTTGTTAGTAAAATCTTAGAGGCACACACCACAAATCGAATAATGAGGGCAGATTTCCATATGTAACCCCATTAGTTAAGACATACAATGTTCACCTTTGAAGTGGAAGCTTTTACAGATGTACAACACATACTTGGATTTGAGGGGATTATTTTTATGTTTATGATTTACTTTTCTATGCTGGAGGAAACCATTGATTGTTCTTTCCTATTATAAGATGATGATGTATCATCCAAGTATGACTTCTCTTTAGCAGCGCATAAATTAGATTCAGTCTCTGTCTGAAAGCTTTATGACTTATTAGAGATATAAACCTTCTAGGTTTTTCTTTTTCACTAAAGAGATCTTATCAGTGGAACAATTTGTTCATTTAGTTGTTTAATTTTTGAGGTAATACACACAATCACACAAACAAATAATAGCTGAAATATTGTATGTAGAGAACACTTGATTTTATATACAAGAATATGAGGAGTTTTCCCTTTTAATTAATAATGTTTATTACTTTTTCAAAATATTGGGATTTTTAAAAAATGGAAGTATAGCTTGAATCAAAGAATTCTAATAAAGGTCAATTCATTGCAAGGTTCCTTAAATCTCTACATAGTTTATCATCTCTCCTCTAATAAAAGTAATTGTTGAAGATATTGCCTGTTCTTAATGATTGTTCTGTTATATTATTTTTCTAATGGCTCAAATTTTCCTTCACAGTCGGATATGAACACCAATCTTCTTTCTAGTGTATATCACGTCGGGCAGCTTGTTTCTTGCATTGTCTTGCATTTGGATGCCGATAAGAAAGAAGCGGGGAAGAGAAAAATTTGGCTTTCTTTGCGTCTCGCTTTATTGCACAAGAGTTTAACTCTTGACGTTATTCAAGAAGGAATGGTATGTTAGTAATCTTTTAGTTACCACCATTTTGAATTATCTTTTATCGTGCTGTGCCTAGTAAGTAGATTGTTACAAGATGAGGTTCTTATATTTACCTTTTGCTCAAAAAAAACAAATTAAAATTAAAATGAGGGCTTCATAATTTCCCTGAGAGAATATTATCATTGTCCTGCCTTTTGCTTTATCGAGGAGAAAATTAGAAAGTACTTACCAACAACAAAAAAGAAAATTAGAAATTATACGGCTGTCTGATATGCATTTCAGATTTTGAGGCATAAGCTGACAACTAATATTTGAGAAATGAATGAATAAAATTGACAAACTTGTGTTTTTTTTGTTACTGGCTAGTGTAAGAAGAAATATTTTTGCTGTAAGATAACTCATAAATCCACCTTGTTGAAAAGATAACTCAGAAATCCAAGTGAGCGTACACTTATCAATCAATCAATCAAGTACGTCTGAATTCCAAAAAAAAATTGGTAATATGAATCCTCTGTAACCATTCCGCTTTATTTGGGCCAACGCAAAACGCATTCAAAATTTTCTTTGCTCGTAAATAATTTGCGTTTGAAGGCGAATTCTGGGCCCTCTAATGTTAGAGCTTCTTTAGATCTCATACTGAACTCTACATTGGTTACAAATTTATTCAAAACCAGACATACTCATGGTGATATTGGACTTATTGTATATGTAAAAACAATAACTAAACTTTTTAAAATAAAGAAACAATGATAAGTAAACTTAATTCCATCTAACTGATAGTAGCACCCCAGGGTATGGCCTAGTGGTCAATGAAGTGGGTGAGAACCATGAGGTCTCAGGTTCAAACCCCAGCGGAGGCAAAATACTATGTGATTTCTTCCCATCTGTCTAAGCCTTGGTGGATAGAGTTACCTGGTACCTAGTGCTGGTGGGAGGTGGCAGGTATCCCGTGGAATTAGTTGAGTTGCGCGTACGTTGGCCCGAATACCACGGTTCTAAACAAAATTCCAACTAATTGATAGTGGTTTTATGGATCTGTTGCTTTCGTTGTGTTTTGCACTTGGCTAAGTACGCATTGATGCCGATAATTGATAGGTGAGAGACAATTTTGTCCATGTGATTTTGGATCTTCCTCGTCTCATTTTAGCACCTTCAATCTTCATAATGTCTTACCCAAAGACAGGTGCACGTGGAGGTGTATGTAGGACATGGGCTAACCACCATAGGGGACTTTATCTTATTTTATTTTATATCCTTTTTGTGTTACTTGCACCTTTTGTTGGATGTGAACATTTCTAATCTTGTCCAAGATTGTATGATCACACATCCATTTTGACATTCATATTTCGTGGACCCTCATCTTCTGGATATGCTAAGGGTCAACATTCACTCCCATATAGTGTGGTGTCACCACAATTCTATAGAATTATCTTTTATTTTGGTTATTTCCTATTGCATAGCAAGCATGTCAAAGTCTTTCGTGTTAGCCATGCTATTATAATGTTATGTGCTATATCTTCATCTATCATGCCATTCTCTAGCAAAGATTAATGGTGCATATATAATCACATTTCATGGACCCTCATCTTTTGGATATGCGAAGGGGCAACATTCACTCCCATAAAGTATTGACCTATAGAATCTTCATTTATTTTGGTTATTTCCTATTGCATAGCAAGCCTGCCACACTCTTTTGTGTCCTATTATGATGTTATGTCTATATCTTCATTTATCATGCCATTCTCTAGAAGATTGATGGTGAATATATAATCACATTCCAGTTTTATCCTTCTATGGGGTCTAATTGACGGTCCATATATAATTTTTTCTACCTATCTTAAAACCCGTATCTCTAAAGTGCTTCTCCATATTACATATTTTCATGAACACTAATGTCACTTACAATGGTTAACACAATATAGTTTTCAAACATCATGTACCAAACTGAAGTCAAAATAGACTTGCTGCTTTACTTTAAATGTTCTCTTCCTAAAACAGATTTGCTATTGGTTCAGAGGGTAGAGCAATGATATCAAGGGTAAATTGCTAGGAATGAACAGAATTTGATTAAAAGAAAGAACAGTTGATGGGCGTGTTTCTTCATCAGAAGAGTGTAAAGTATGTAGGAAGAGTATGAATGGTTTTAGTTTGGCTGGGGATAGACGTCTGAATTAAAGGAGTTTTACATGCTAGATAGGTTTCTAATCCTTTGTGAGGATGTGTGCGGTGCTATGTCTTGACACTCTTTCACAGGAAAAGGAAATCTAATGGGCGTTGGAGTATTTCAGGGAAGTTGAGAATTGGAAGAAGCTGTTATGGAAATGGGAGGTTACGAATGCAAGAGGTGTTATGATGGGGGAGAGTTATGTTCTTACAATGATTTTCCGTGTAGTTGAAGTAGAGTTTGCAGGTAAAAAGTTGTCTTAGGCGGATGATGGGGGGATATTTGAAAGGGGACGCCAAATTTGAATCCCAAGTATTTTAGCAATTGAACCAGAAAACAGAAAATGGTGCAGGCAATAGTTAGCAGCTAACAAAACCTAATTTTATTAGAAGGTAGAAACAAAGTTGTTTCAACAGAAAGTACGATGTGCCACAGTTTTAAGTCATTTCAAGTTTTGGATCAAGCAGAATAGCTGTAAAAGAACCCGGGGAGTTACAGGCTATAAACTGGTGGGCCCAAATAGTTCAATTTGATCAAAAGAGAAGTAATTCTAGACTATAGACCTTAGAAATAAAGTCAAGCAATTGGGAAAAATCTTGTGCAATCTCTTCAGTTAGCAACCAGATGACGGGGAATACTTGAAAGGTGATGTCATAAGTAAACAAGCTATCATTTGAATCCCAAGTATTTTCACAATCCGAACCAGAAAACAGAAAATGCAGCATGCAATAGAGCAGCAGACAAAACCTAATCAGAGTAAATTTAGAAAGGTAGAAACAAAGTTATTTGTATCTTTATTTTGAAGCCAGAAGCATCATATGAAGTTTAGATGAGAAAAAAGACTAAGCAACAAAAAAGAGTGGGTTCTCTTCTCTCTCTCTTGGGAAGTGTGCTAAATACTTTTTTCTTTCCTCTTCTTTCCGATTAGCATCTACGGCAAATCTCTCTTTCTATTTCGATTTTCTTAGATTCTATTTCTTCCTTTCGCTTCATCTTCTCTACTTGCCATTGATTCATGCTCATTATCAGCCTTTTTACAATCACTGAGTAACTTACGCCTAGTTATACGGCGGCGAGAAAGGTGATTTTAGAAAGTTGTCTGTCCCCTGATGGCAACGATTGCTTTCTTTTGTGTGGGAGATAAGTCCTTCGAAATTAGAGAAATTGGAGATAACTGGTATGAGATTTTAGAGAGGAAGAGGAGGTTTGTTAATAGACTAACCGTTGACAGTGCTAATTTACTGGGCATATGCAAATATTTTTTAAAAACGGAGTTTTTTCTGTAAGATCGCTTTATAAAATACTTAATGCTGATCTGTTAGTGCAAGTACAAAGGTGGCGTTGGAAAATGATCCAGAAGAATATAGTTCCAACAAAAATTGCATGTTTTGGTTGGCTAGTGTCTCATGAAGCGTGTCTGACCAATGAAAAGTTGATGAGAAGGGGTTGGATTATGTGCAGCATATGCTACTTATGTGAAAAATCTTGTGAAACTGTGGATCATATTTTTGTGCATTGTGAGTTTACGTGGCAGGTGTGGACCATGTTTATGGCTAACTTCATCTTTTGGATGAGTCCTATGAAGTTCAGAATTATGTTAGAGTGCTGGGAAACTGCACGTCCAATAGCATCCCTAAGAAAGATCTGGAGAGCCATTCCTCTTAGCATAGCGTGGACAATATCGAAAGAAAGAAATAAGAGGTGTTTTGAAGGAAAAAAGGAGCAGTTGCAGTCTATGAAATATAAATGTTTACATTCCTTGTACTATTGGAGAGATGGAAGTGTTGTATTGGATCTTCCAAACATGCTGGACATGCATGATAGCTTAGGTTTGTAATGTTTTATAACCAAGCATTATCTTTGTACTTTCACAGTATCAGCTTGATACTGTTTTTTCTAATATAATCTTACCTCATCAAAAAAAAAAAAGAAGGTTTGATGTGCCGAAGTTTTGAATCAAGACTTATAGCTGTAAAACCTGGGAAGTTACAGGCCATGAACTGATGGGCCCATTATCATACACTTTGATCAAAAGAGAAGTAATTCTGGACTACAAACCTGACAAATAAAGTAAAGCAACTGGGAAAAATCTTGTGCAATCTCTTGAGTTAGCAACTAGAGGGATAGATATGATTGAATAAAAAAGTTGAATGCGAATAATCGATTATGCAATTTAACCAAGTTTACTTTGGGTAAAAGGGCTAGAGCAACAATAAAGTTTTCTCAGTGTGGCTTATAGGTCACGGTTCGAGCCACGTAATAGCCATTGACGCTTGCGTCAGGTTGCCTATATGATATCTCCTTAGGTGCGGCCCTTCCCTCTGCTTAAACGCATGATGCTTCTGCACCAAGTTGCTCTTACTTTACTCTTTGGTGGAATGGTATTGGCCCCAATCCTTTATTTACTTATGTGTCAATTAGGTTCTTGAATGTAAACTTTGTTTGAGAAGGTAAAAACACTAGGTGATTTTTTTCCGGTCTGTCCAAGACTTAGGGGACAAAGTTACTCGGTATCTGTACTGGTGGAAGGTAGTAGGTACCTCGTGGAATTATTCGAGGTGCGCGCAAGTTGGCTGCTGGCTTAGTCACCACAATTATAAAAAAAGGAGGTGATGTTAAAAGTTATAGAGATGTAGTTTCTTGAATGTAAACTTAGTTGCTCTATAGTTGGGACAGTGGTTGAAACTTTAGTAAAAAGTAATGAGAAAGCAATTTGTGCACATCAAAAAGGTGAAGCGACAATAAATGGATAGAGGAAATTATCATATCAAATCATTCACGGTGAAGGTTGTTTCACGAAATGGTGTGCTTTTCATCATCAGGAACTGATATTATGATTTAGATTTGGATTACGATGAAGAGACAAAATGCATGGGACATAAAAAAGGTGTTTGAGAAATCTACAATGCAAGATCTATGGGGAAAGACTTCAATGCTTTTGCTGAGATTTGGTGTTAAAAATCGTAGGCAATAAGCAGAAAACAAGGAGAAAAAAAATAAACAAGAGTAGGAAAGAAAGCCTAATAAGTCACGAGCTTAAACTTATGCAAACGAATTAACAATGTAAAAGGACGAGAAAGATGCTGCCCCTTTCCTTAATAGGGCGAGTTAATTTTGATCCTGGTCTTTTTAAGGTAGCTAAGGTATTTTAGGTGACCGAACCAAATCATCTATACACAAAGGAATCTTATATTTGCTGAAGCAAGCAAGTCTGAGTGGATGTTTTCAGCTCTTGCACATGTCCTGTGCTTCCTTTCTTTGTAGTTCCTTAACTTTATTCCTTTCCCTCTAGGCTTTCCTATAAGAATTACCTTTTGGAACTGTTCTATTTTCTGGGAGTATATTGCTAACTTCTTTTTCCTTAAATGATATATTCACGTTCCTTTATCTGATATTGTGTATTTTTCTCGAACACGTGGTTTATCTTATGTTATTTACAGATTCTTAGTGCATATGTGAAAAGCATGGAAGACCATGGCTATATACTTCATTTTGGGCTGCCTTCCTTCTCCGGATTTATGCCAAAAGATAATGAATCAGGTAATCTTCGTGTCTGCTCAAGTACTCCCTTTTGATTCTTCGTCTGATTAACAATAATAGTAGCTGTACATAGAAGCTTCATATATAAAACAATTGGATCTATATATCTATATGTAGATCCCTCAACTACCTTGAATTATTAAGCCACATAAAGCTTTGAAGGGCTAAGTTTATTTTTGTGGCTCTTTTGTGCTTATCTGGTGCTTGGCTGCTGTTTCTTGGAAATGTGATCCTGATAATGGTGCAAAAAGCAAAAGGATATACATTTTCTTCCATGTATTTGCTTGAAGGGGAAAAGAAAGTTGAGTGTAGGAAGAGCCCAGCTTCCTTCTAATATCCTGCAGAAAAAACTCAAAAGAGATGATTGACAATGCAAACCTAAATTAAATTAATAAGCACCTCCTCTTAAAGAGTGAATTTTTATTTGAAGAAGTTCACACAATTTAACATGGGATTAGAGAAGACAAACGTTTTTGTACGAGCCTTATTCTCTCTAATCAGTGAGTACTTTCATGTGCTTTTCCAAGAAAATAATTAGATCAAGGAGCATGTTGCAGACTTAAATCAAATAAAAATGTGTCATCTGTAAGAGTTTAAGCTTTTAGTGAGATGATTCACGCAATTTAACAGAATGCTTTTTCTCTCGGAACAATGTCTGTTCCCCTACTATCTTGCTCACCTACCTCAAATGCAAATAAGTCAACTTTCAGGCACTATTTTCCCTTTTCCTATAACTAAAGTGAATTTGATGTATTTGTATTTGTTGAGTTGTCCCTCATCGGTAGAATTTGAGGTCCTTGGTCTCCTTATATGGTCTTGGGCAATCCTCACCTCATAAGCTAGCTTTTGGGTTTGAGTTAGGCCGTAGGTCCATTTATCATGGTATCAGAGCCAGATTCATCCATTATTGTTACCGACATTGGGTCCCCATTTATGTTGTCCATGCTCTAGTTTGCAAGCCTGAGCGTGGGTAGGGGGGGTTGAGTTGTCCCACATCGGTAGGATTTGAGGTCGGTCTCCTTATTTGGTCTTGGGCAATTCTCACCTTATAAGCTAGCTTTTGGGTTTGAGTTAGGCCCAATGTCCATTTATCAGTATTTTGAGGATGTCATATTTGGATCGATGTTTCCTTTCATTCTAAGATATGCATGTATCTTCTTTTGGCAAGGCCAAGTTGTTTGCGTGTTAGTGTAGTGAATTTCAACCTTTGAAGGGATAGTTTGGAGCTCAAGAAATCATTGAGCCTCTTAAGGGACATGGAAATTTTTTGATACGACTCAAATCATTCTTTCTCTATTGTCTTTTTTTTGAGAACCAAGAAATACTGCCTTGCACAATGACTTGGTGAATTAAATTAAAATCCATATTCTGCATAGAACTTGTTCTTATGTCTATATATTTTATACATATATATGTATTTCTTGGAAATGACATTTTTTGTAAAAAGTGAAAAAATTAGGTTTTATAAGCCAGAACCTTGTAATTTTGATGGTGTTTGGATTGACTTTTAAGCTAGTCAAATAAGCTTTTAAACTCTTTTTAGCTTTTTTCGGTGTTTGGCAAAGTTAAAAAGTGCTTAAAATAAGTTAAAAATTGCCTAAAACAAGCTAAAAGCAATAAGTCGGGCTTTTTGGCTTAAAAGCTATTTCTACTGAAAAGCCACATTTCTTAAGCCAATCCAAACGGACTCTTTGTCATGTACGGAGTAATAATTTTGGTGGGACTCTTGTCTTGAAAAGTACAACAACAACATCAAACCCATTGTAATCTTGTCTAGAAAAGTAGTAAAGCATTTTTCTGAAGAGTACTTTAAATCAAATACAGTAAAAAGGAGACTATAAGGAGTTGTTTGGTTCACATACTAGTTATGGGGGAATTATGATGCAGAGATTGTGGCGCTGAATACATGAAGGAATTCCTTTTTGACCAGGTAAGATAACCCATATACAAGTGGTATACCAAAAAGTAGAAAACCTACAAAAAAAATATGGTTTTCTATTTACGATCTTCTATACATATAGGAGCCTCATGGGTGTTTCAAATAGAAGTAAGGAATAACAGGTTATTCCTTAAATGTGCTAAATCGTTCTCTACTCCTTCAAAAACTCCCCTATTCCCCTCTCTCTACGTGACCACACAAGTGCTAGTGGAACAAAATCCCCCGACATGTCTCTTCTACTTTGTCTTTTGAAGGTCCACTTGGATTTTTCACCACAAGCGAGCAACTATCCGACAATATAGAAGGAGATGATCCCTTTTTTTATCCGAGAGTGTATATGAAACACCAAATGATGTATGCAATCTTCCTCTTCCTCAAATTCTCACTGTCGAAAACCTCCCTTCGCCAAGTGGAACAACACACCTTTGTCGGTGCCTTAGGCATCCAAACCAAGAGAATTAGCAAAGTCATTTCGTCCTTGACTACGAGCTTCTCGTAATAGTACTTAATTTGGAAGCACCTGTATTCTTTGCCCCCACCTCCATACATCATGGCTATCTTTGTTATTACTTTGTTTATGAAGCAAATCAACCAAGCTTGGGAATACTTCCACCTCCTAGCACAGAAAGTTCCTCCTAAACCTCATGTCCCAGTGAACTTCTGCTCCTCATAGCCTTCCGACCTGTGGTACTGTCATCCCCTTTTGGCATGAAATGTTCTGTGGGTGTTTCGAATGTAATTCTCAATGCGTTTTTCCAGCAACTGTTGTGACCCAAAAAACTTATCTTACTCCCATCCCCTAGCCTAATGATATTTTACCTATATAAAGGATTGTACTGTTGTGTAGGAATTACTTACTTTAAGGGCATTTTTGTCTTTAAATACTTCTGTTCCTGTTTTGTGGATACATGTATTCTTGTTCCATATTTTATTCCCAGAAAGAATATATTGATCCCCGCATTATTAATGCGGGTATTATTTAGTGCAACCAATTAAAAGCTGTATTAATTATGCCGGAATTATTTTTTCTTGTATGACCAATCTAACGTTGCATACTTTGTAAGGATTATTTTGCCTCATCTTGCCTTTCCGACATTGCATTATTTTATGCTAGGATTACTTTCCTAATCCCTCCAACAAACAACCTCCAAGGGATAGAGTTACAACAATAACATTAGAAATAATTTTTTAAATGAAATAAAAGAAATTTATTAAAATGATGGAAAGTATATACTTTGAAAGAAAAAAATGTTATATAGAAACATGGTTCTCTATACAAACACATGATTTTTATAAAGCAAAAATCATCACCTGAACATCATGTGCTCCAAAAGTGTATAAAAACAAAAATGTTTCACTAATATTTTCAATTGAATTTTCAACTCTTTTGGATGTTCTTCTCTTTCTTTTCATATAGTCCACATAAGCACCATATGAACTATTCGTCATGTTTTCCTCTTCCTTTTCCTTCTAAATTTCCGTCTTAGTTGCATATCTATGTCAACTCCTGACATTATCAGTCTTTTTTTGAAAACATTTGAATGATATACCAGTCTATGGGTGAACCACTAAATTATTAATATCCTCAATTGCATTCTTACACATGAAACACCTATTTATGTAGACCATTTCTGGTCCTCAAGTTTGAAGCAGTTAGAGTAGCCCCATGCTATTGTACATTAAAAAAAGACACTCTTGGTGGAGCTCTGACTTGGGAACTGTGCCACCTGAATCTCTCTCTTTTTGATCTCCTCCTTCCGGTGAGTCCTCTCTCCGGTCCCCATGGGGAGGAAAACCTTTTTCATTTCAGGTGACAAATCTTTTGAGCTAGTCGAAGATTGCAAAGGAACTGACGGATGGTTCGTCTGGATAGAACGTGGCCGACGATTCACAAGCCAAATCCAGATAGATGAGGAAAATTTGAGATGGGTCTGTGATCAAATGCAGCAAGCCTCTGTGGTTATGGTAATCTATACAGAAGATGGGGGAGGAAGATTCAAGCATACGTCTACAGAGTATACCAAAACTACAACAGCTATGGTAGGTTTCTAAGAATTGAGGTCTGGGTTGGGGAAAGGAAAAAGGCAATTATCATCCCTGAAGTGGTCCATAACAAAGGATGGGGAGATGGGGGGAGCACGATGGATGTCTCGACCCTTGTTTCACTGGCAAAACATTGGTGATCAACATGGTGGGTCTCCTGGTGCATCTTTGGTGTCTTGACCTATTCAAGAAGATTAGGGAAATCTGTGGAGGTTTTATTGATGTCACTTGCAGCTTACACGATCTCTCGCGAGTGAGGATTGTGGTGAGGAAAGGGGGCAGAATCCCTGTCTCCACTGTGGTGGAGGATGGCTACTTGAGTTATAGGTTTTGGTTGAGCCTTGAATTTCGCCCTATCTTTATGCTTGCGATAGTGGCGGAAGAAAAGGAAAGGTCAAATAGAAGGGATGAGAGGGGTAATCAGTCTCTGAGGGGAGACGAGGGCTCACCGAATCACTGGACTAAGCCGAAATCAGACGTTAGATCGAGAAGAGATGGGAGGTTTGAATTTGGGAGAGGAAGACAAAATTTCAACAGGAGGAAAAAACGTGAATGGGTTAGTGATGCGGGCTGGAAAGGCAGAATGGGCCGATTCTCTTCTAATTATCATAGGACCGGGCAAGTTTTCAGCAAGTATAGGCATGAGCCTACTCACATGGGCCCAACAACTTTTCCATTTCTATTAGAGTTGATCCTAAGGGGCCGAGATTATTTCTAGCTGCGCCTAATAAGGCTCCTAAGCATATGGGAACAGTCGTTCCTCTTTCTGCCCATGGTGCTTCACACAGTGGCATTTCTTCACCTAGCTCTAGTGACTTGTGCCCCTCTTTGATGGCAGCATCGGCGGGCATTTCTTCACCGAGCTCTAGTGACTTGCGCCCCTCTTTGATGACGGCATCGACTAAAGATGGTGCTGTTATTCCACGGCCTCCCGCCTCTGATGGACCCAGCTCCATCGCCCACTCACCTGAGGTTACACTTCAAGCTTCTTTTTCTTCTGGGGAGATTGTTGAGCATGCTCCAATTGGTGTTAGTGCCGGACCAGTATCTCCAGTTAATATGCCGCCGAGAGTTCCATGCTCTCTTCCTTCCTGCTACCCTACTGGCGTTTCTGGACATTCCTATAGCAGCGGGGTGTTAATTTCAGAGGTTGCTGCCCCTTAAGGAAATGGTGAGATCCTTTCGGCACCTAAAGTTCCTATTGCTAGCAATGCTATGGTCTTGTATTCCTCTGGTAGGAGCAATGAAAGGGTACATATAGAAGACGCCAGTCCAATTTCGTCACGGATTGGAGGAGAGGATATGTCTCTCTGGATCAAGGATAAACTATTAAACTTTGGGAAGTTTCTAGGTGTTTCTTTTGAAGGGAAGGAAGATAGGGTGTTAGAACTGTTGAGGGAGATTGAGCAACAATCTCTTTATGATGGTGTAGAGAGGGACTTGGGTCAAGGTGTTAAGCAAAATAATTTAGGGGATGTAGTGGTGTACCAAAGAAGGGGTCGGGTGTGGCAAGGAGGAAGGGAGCTCGGCTAGGAGGGGTGGGGAAAAGGGGGATATTGTTAGTTATGGAAGTTAAGATTCTTTCATGGAATGTGAGGGGGATGAATGACCCAAACAAAAGGGCCATCATCAAAGTGGGAGTTAGAGAGTGGGGTGCTAACCTAGTTTGTTTTCAGGAGACAAAAATGGAAGTTTTGTCGGATGTGATTGTGAGGAGTGTCTTGGGAGGTAGTTCGGTAAAATATGACTGGGTCCCAGCAGTGGGAAGTGCCGGGGGCATTCTTCTAATGTGGGATGATAGAAGCTTGGAGGAAAAAGAGATTAAGAACAAAGTTTTTTCATTAGCAGCTCTTGTCAAAGATAGAGTGAGTGGAGTGGAGTGGGATTTGGGGGAGTGTACGGATCGGTAGGAGAAAGGTCCAAGGTGTTTTTCTGGGGGAACTGGCCACTGTGATAGGGGAATGGGACGTTCCATGGGTTCTAGGGGGAGACTTTAATACTATTAGATTACCGGAGGAGAGATTAGGGTGTAGTCTGATTTCGAGGGCCATGGAGGAGTTTTCTGACTTCATCAATGATCACTTTCTCATTGACCTTCCTCTGTCAGGGGAAAGGTTTACTTGGGCCAGGGCGGAGGGTTCCAACTCAAGGTCTAGACTTGATAGATTCCTGCTATTGCCCTCATGGGATGAGCTGGTGCGGAATGTGCTGCAGATTCCTTTACCTAGGCTGACTTCGAATCATTTGCCTATTTTGCTAGATGGATGCAGAAGGAGGGGGTGCATGCTCCCTTCAGATTCGAGAACATGTGGTTGTAAGTGCCAGGATTCGGTGACAAGGTGAAAGAATGGTGGACACGCTACGGGGTATCAGGGACACCTTCATTCCGTCTTTCGAAGAAACTTAAATTGCTCAAGGGAGATATTATTAGGTGGAATAAGGAGGTTTTTTTGGAGGGTAGAGGTTAAAATGAGGGAGCTTATGCATGAATTGGGGAATTAGAAAGAGGGGAAGGGGCGAAGGAGTTAGATGAATCTGAGAAAGCGAGATTGGGGGAGGTTAAGAGAGAAATAGTCGAGTTAGCAATAGCTCAGAAGACTAGTTGGCGGCAAAAATCGAGGGCGCTCTGGTTAAAGGAGGGGGATTCGAATACCAAGTTTTTCCACAGAGTGGCGGTTGCAAATCGAAGGAGAAACTTCATAGAGTCCTTAGTTGTGGATGGGGTGAGGTTTGAGGGAGAGGAGGAGGTAAAATGGGCGATAGTGGGGTTTTTTGAGAACATATACAAAGAGGAAGTTAGTTGGAGGCTTACTTTGGGGGGAATAGAGTTCAACCACATAGGGGAGGGAGACATTGAGTGGTTAGAAAGGGCTTTCGAGGAGGAGGAGGTGCACAAGGTTGTGTCGAGTTGTGCTGGTGATAAGGCCCCCGGGTCTGATGGTTTCTCCTTGGCCTTCTTCCAGCTCTGTTGGGACACCATCAAGGGGGAGTTGATGGAAGTCATTGAATACTTCCATGTGAATGGTGTTTTCGAGAGAAGTATCACTGCATCTTTTATTACTATTGTGCCTAAGAAAGAAGGTGCATCTTGTATCAGAGACTACAAGCCTATTAGTCTCGTGGGGAGCATTTACAAAATTATTTCTAAAGTGCTCTCCAACAGACTCAAGAAGGTCCTTGACGTGTCTGTTTCGTCCTCCCAGAATGCGTTTATGGAAGGTAGGCAGATCCTGGATGCTGCTTTGGTGGCAAATGAACTTGTAGACTCCAGAAGGAAAAATAGAGAACCCGACTTACTATGCAAGTTGGACCTTGAGAAGGCTTTTGACCATGTCAATTGGGAGTTCCTGGATTTTATTATGATGCGGATGGGGTTTGGGGAAAGATGGAGGAGATGGATCAAGTTCTGCATTTCTTCAGTCAGATTCTCTGTCCTGGTTAATAGTAGCCCATGTGGTTTCTTTGGCAGCTCCAGGGGCCTCAGGCAAGGTGACCCCCTTTCCCCTATGCTATTCATCCTAGTGATGGATGCTCTGATTAAAATGATGGATCATGCGGCGGGTGGAGGCTTCTTGAGAGGATTCTCAGCTCCGATCGGGGTGCCCAGTGCCCAAAGAGTCTCGCATTTGCTTTTTGCGGATGACACCCTAGTTTTCTGTGATGCCGATATGGACCAGTTGACCTACCTGAAGCAGGTCCTGCAGTGGTTTCAGATAGCATCAGGGCTCAAAATCAACCTTGGCAAGTGTGAGATTTTCCCGGTGGGTGAGGTTGCTAACATTGATGCTTTGTCTCATGTTCTCAGATGTAAGGTGGGCTCCCTTCCCACTACTTACCTGGGTCTCCCATTGGGCACTTCGCATAAGGATACTATGGCTTGGAATCCAGTGATCGAAAGGGTTGAAAAAAGATTAGCAGGCTGGCAGAAACGGTATTTGTCAAAAGGCGGCAAGGAAGTGCTCATTAAAAGCACTTTATCGAGTATGCCCACCTATTACTTGTCCTTGTTGCAAGCTCCTGTGAGCATCATAGAAAAACTGGAGCGGCTTCAAAGGAATTTTCTTTGGGATGCGGCGGATGGAACTAGAAAGTTTCATCTAGTGAATTGGCAGACAGTCACTTCCCCAAAGAAGTGGGATGGACTTGGAGTAAAAGATCTTAGGGTATTCAACCGAGTGCTTTATTGGGGAAGTGACCGTGGAGATTCGGGGTAGAAGAGCATGCTCTCTGGAGGGAGGTCATAGTAGAAAAGTACGATTCCACGGGAGGGGGTTGGAGGACCAAGGCAATCACAACACCTTTTGGGTGTGGCATGTGGAGGAGCATCATGAAGAATTGGGAAGCATTCAGTGGCAACATCACTTACAGGGTGGGAGATGGGAGGAGAATCAACTTTTGGGATCATAGGTGGTGTGGAGATGATACTCTGAGGGTCTCCTTCCCCACGTCTTCAGAGTTTTAAACCAGTAGTAATTGATGATCCAACAGATTCGTAAGGAGCATGGAGGGTGAGGGGATAGTATGGGACCTCTCATTTAGAAGGAACATGCAAGATTGGGAGATTGTGGAGCTCCAAGATTTGTTGACACTGCTATGTGGACAAGACAGGCCCCATCCATCTTGTGATTCTTGGAGATGAGGTTTGCGTGGCGATGGTTTTGGTCACCGTAAAGTCCTTTACCAGAGTATGTTGGTGAGAGAGGAGGCCACTTTTCCATACTCCTCGATCTGGATTCCTAAGGCGCCCACGAAGGTGTGCTGTTTTGCATGGCTAGCGGCGAGGGGAGTGATCTTGACTGCTGAAAATCTTCGAAAGAGAGGAGTTACTCTTGTTAGTTGGTGCTACATGTGTAAAAGCTCGGGGGAAGAAGTTGATATATTTTGTTGCATTGCGCTGTGTCCTCGGCTTTGTGGAGGGCAATCCTGAATCTTTTTGGTGTTCAATGGGTGATGCCAAACACTGTAAGGGAAATGTTATATAGCTGGGCCGGTTTCCGTAGAAGAAGAAAGCAAAAGGCGTGGAAGTTCGCCTCATTAGCTCTCATGCGGATAGTTTGGTGGGAGAAAAATAGGAGAGCTTTTGAGGGGATTGAGTCTCCTTTTTCACTTCTTAAGAATAGTGTTTTATCTTTGATCGCTTTTTGGTGCACTCATATAGCCCTTATTTGTATAGAAGATTGGGCGTCTTTTGTAGAAAACCATGTTCTGATGTAAATTCTCTACTTTTTGGTGTACTTCATGTATACGGGAGTTCTCTCCTTTTGATTAATACAGTTTACCTTATCAATAAAATTATTGTAGTCTGCTGAACGGGAAATGCTTAAGATATTTTTTTCTGTTTTGATGGTAACATATTTGTATATATAAATAAAATCAGTACATAGGTTGTACTGAAACCATATTTACAAGTGAGCAAAAGAAGAAGAAGTACTGCTCTGCAGTCCTAGCAAGATTCTAGTATATCTAGGATTGACCGATTGACACAGTATCCTCTGTGTAAATCTGTTTGCGCCAAAAACAAAAAAGCAAAACACAATTTAGTTTGATCTTCTGCACTTAGTTGCTGCTGTCCTCAAAACATCTGGAATTCCTCTTTTCCAGATTGTCCACCAAATACATGCTGGAACAGTCCTCCATCTATCTCCGCCTCTAGCTCCAGCTGCAGCTTCATCCCAGCTGAAAAGCACTTCAGTAATCTTACTAGGCATTGTCCAAGCTATACCTCTGAGATTAATAAAGATCTTCCACAACTGGTCTGTTATGCTTACTATATTCGAGAAAGCTTCACACAGAAGGGCTTCTTTATGCCTTATTTTTTCAAATGTTCCCGTGTTATGACAAGGGGAACCATTATCTTCAATGTTATTCATACTGAGCATGTAAATGTTCAGCAAGATGATATATGGAATTGGCAATGGTGCTAAGTGAGAGGTTTCTCAGCTCACATGGGAAGGTGAAATAGTATACAAGTTTATTATCTTTCTTTTGCAAACGATACGCTTGTGTTGTGTGATGCTAAGTTGGATAAACTACGTCACCTGAAAGGTACTCTTCTGTGATTTCAAGCAAGTGTCAAATCTGAGGAGAAATCTTAAGAAGTCCGAAGTTATTCTAGTGGTTCAGGTCAACGACATAAAGCAGGTGGTAGATAAGAAACTATTGTAATCTGCTGAAAGTGCTGGCCCATTTCAGCAATAATCTTGCTGCATTTCCTTGATATTACTTTTGATTACTTATCTTTTTCCGAGTTCTTCCGGTGCAGTATTCTTTTTTCTCTTTCAGATACCAAATTTTGGTACATCAGTCTGTTCGGGAGAAATACTTCTTTGGCACGAGTTTGCTACTATAGAAATTGCTGTCCGAATCTCAGTTAACTTTATTTTGCATATTTTCTTATTTTTCAATATCATTAGGTCATATTGGAAACACAAATAGAATGTGTTCTGCATGATAAATTTAATTTATTCATTGTTCGCCTTATAAAAGTTTTCTTGCTGCTTGCTTGTTCTTGAGGCATTATTGTCAATTTGTCATGAAATGCTCTATTTTATATTATACCTAACTCCTTATCTGCTTTTTGATATTGAACCTAATTTCTCATCTGCTTATATCCTTTTTACAGCAAATGTGGAAGTTAAGAGTAGAAGCGGGCAGCTGGTACAAGGGATTGTTAAAAGTATTGATAGAACACGTAAAGTAGTTTATTTGAGTTCGGATCCTGATGTGGTCTCAAAATGTGTGGTATGTTTTTTGAATTTATTCTACTGTTTGGATTGTTGTTAAACTTTTGCACTGTGTTCCTTTTCATTGTCTTGTCCTTTTGCATCAAGATGCATTCATGTATAACATACAAAAATTTTTCTTCTGTACAGACCAAGGATCTTAAGGGTATCTCAATTGATCTTCTCGTTCCAGGCATGATGGTTAATGCTAGTGTGCGATCAATACTTGAAAATGGAATTATGTTATCATTCCTCACGTACTTTACAGGAACAGTAAGTTTACTGTATTTCATTCCTGTTCACCAGAGTTTTGCATCTCTAGTTTCATTGTTTCCATCTATTCATTTTTACTTTGTGCTGCTACAGGCTGATATGTTCAATCTGCAGCAAACTTTCCCCTCTTCCAGTTGGAAGATTGATTATCCTCAAAATAAAAAGGTAATAACTCCTCACTTGTCTGTTTTAAGAAGGCGTGAAGTTGGAAAGGATTTTCGAAGAAAAATCCCATATACAAGAAGTATACCAAAAGGTAGAGAATTTACATCAAAACATGTTTTTCTACAAAAGACGCCCAATCTTCTAAACAAGTAAGGGCTATATGAGTGCACCAAAAAGCGATCAAAGATATAAGACTATTCTTAAGATGTGAAAAAGGAGACTCAATCCCCTCAAAGGCTCTCCTATTTCTCTCCGCCCGAACTATCCACATGAGAGCTAACGGGGCGAACTTCCACGCCTTTTGCTTTCTTCTTCTACGGAAACCGGCCCAGCTATATGACATTTCCTTTACCGTGCTTGGCATCACCCATTGAACACCAAAAAGATTCAGGATTGCCCTCCACAAAGCCGAGGACACAGGGCAATGCAACAAAAGATGATCAACTTCTTTCCCTGAGCTTTTGCACCTGTAGCACCAACTAACAAGTGTAATTCCTCTCTTTCGCAGATTTTCAGCAGTTAAGATCACTCACCTCGCCGCTAGCCATGCAAAAAAGCACACCTTCGTGGGCGCCTTAGGAATCCAGATCGAGGAGTATGGAAAAGTGGTGTACTCTCTCACCAACATACTCTGGTAAAAGGACTTTACGGTGAACAAACCATCGCCACCACGCAAGCCCCATCTCCAAGAATCACAAGATGGCTGGGGTCTGTCTTGCCCATATAGCAGTGCCAACAAATCTTGGAGCTCCGCAATCTCCCAATCTTGCATGTTCCTTCTAAGGTCCCATACTACCCCCCTTCATGCTCCTTGCGAGTCTGTTGGACCATCAATTCCTTCTGGTTTGAGACTTTGAAGACGTGGGGGAAAGAGACCCTCAGAGTATCCTTTCCACACCACCTGTGATTCCAAAAGCTGATTATCCTTCCATTTCCCACCTTGTAAATGAATGTTGCCATTGAAGGCTTCCCAATTCTTCATGATGCTCCTCCACATGCCACACCCGAAAGGTGCTGTGGTTGCCTTGGTCCTCCAACCCCCTCCCGTGGAATACCCTCCATAGAGCATGCTCTTCTACCCCGAATCTCCACAACCACTTCCCCAACAAAGCTCTGTTGAATATCCTAAGATCTTTTACTCCAAGTCCACCCCACTTCTTTGGGGAAGTGACTGTCTGCCAATTCACTAGATGAAACTTTCTAGTTCCATCCGCCGCATCACAAAGAAAATTCCTTTGAAGCCGCTCCAGTTTATCTGTGATGCTCACAAGAGCTTGCAACGTGGACAAGTAATAGGTGGGCATACTTGATAAAGTGCTTCTGATAAGCACTTCCTTACCGCCTTTTGACAAGTACCGTTTCTGCCAGCCTGCTAATCTTTTTTCAACCCTTTCAATCATTGGATTCCAAACCGTACTATCCTTATGCGAAGTGCCGAATGGGAGACCCAGGTAAGTAGTGGGAAGAGAGCCCACCTTACATCTGAGAACATGAGACAAAGCATCAATGTTAGCAACCTCACCCACCGGGAAATCTCACACTTGCGGAGATTGATTTTGAGTCCTGATACTTCCTGAAACCACTACAGGACCTGCTTCAGGTAGGTCAACTGATCCATATCGGCATCACAAAAAATCAGGGTGTCATCCGCAAAAAGCAAATGAGACTCTTCGGGCACTGAGCACCCCGATCGGAACTTAGAATCCTCTCAAGAAGCCTCCGTTTGCCGCACGATCCATCATTTTAATCAGAGCATTCATCACTAGAATGAATAGCATGGGGATAGGGGGTCACCTTGCTGAGACCCCTGGAGCTGCCTAAGAAACCACACGGGCTACCATTAACCAGGACAGAGAATCTGAATGAGGAAATGCAGAACTTGATCCATCTCCTCCATCTTACCCCAAACCCCATCCGCATCATAATGAAATCCAGGAACTCCCATCTCCCAATTGACATGGTCGAAAGCTTTCTCAAGGTCCAACTTGCACAGTAAGCCGGGTTCCCTATTTTTCCTTCTGGAGTCTACTTGTTCATTTGCCACCAAAGCAGCATCCAGGATCTGCCTTCCTTCCACAAACGCATTCTGGGAGGGCGAAACAGACACGTCAAGAATCTTCTTGAGTCTATTGGAGAGCACTTTAGAAATAATCTTGTAAATGCTCCCCACGAGACTACTAGGCTTGTGGTCTCTGATACAAGATGCAGCTTCTTTCTTAGGCACAATAGTAATAAAAGAAGCATTGATACTTCTCTCAAAAACACCATTCAAGTGGAAGTATTCAATGGCTTCCATCAACTCCCCCTTAATGGTGTCCCAACAGAGCTGGAAGAAGGCCAAGGAGAACCCATCAGGCCCGGGGGCATTATCACCAGCACAACTCGACACAACCTCATGCACCTCCTCTTCCTCGAAAACCCTTAGTTGGTCTACGTAGTCATCGCAGATCGTGAATGAAAGACTTGCTACACCAATATATTCTTTCTTCCTTTTAAAAGAATGAGCTTGTACGTTCTAAAATACAAACTTCTTCTATTTGGAAGACAAAATAACTATTGAAAATCAAGGCATTTACTTTGTTCCATGAGGGTCTTAATGCCTACGGTTTTGCAATTTTGCTAATGTCAAGATGACCTTAAAAATCCATAAGCTGTTATTGTTGCATAATGTGTAGGAAGAACGATGAAAAGTGATTCTCATTTGCTCTTGCATGGCAATGAAAATAAAGGTATTTACTTGGTGCTTGGTACTTGAGAGGCTTAACATCAGTGATTTGCTACCATTAAGAAGACTTTACATATCCATAAGCTGTGATTGTAGCATAATGTGTAGTAAGGGCAATGCAAGTCATTTTCATTTGATTTTTTAAGGAGGAAGAGTCATTCTCATTTGTTTTTCCATTTGTGCTTTTGCATGGTTTAGATTGTTTGGGGCTGCTTTTGCTACTCCATCATTTAACACCGAGTTTTTTTTCCTTTATAGAGAAAAAGAAGATTTTGAGGGTGTTTGGATTGGCTTTTAAGCTGGTTAAATTAGCTTTTAAGCTCTTTTTAGTTTTTTTTAAGTGTTTGGCAAAGTCGAAAAAGTGCTTAAACTAAGTTAAAAACTGTTCAAAACAAGCCAAAAGCAATAAGCTGGACAATCCCAACTTATTGCTTTTTGGCTTAAAAGTTGTTTCTGCTGAAAAGTCATTTTTTTTAAGCCAATCCAAACGGGCTCTTTATTGGTGCAATATAGAGGACCTGAAGTCCTCTCAAACAAGATGTGACAAAGATGAGTTATTTTAGAAGTTAAGAAGACCGAGTTGCCCAGTGTGTTGTATATCAGTTAAGTTCACATTAACCATTGCCCTCTACCCACAGAGAGGGTAAGGAAATCACTTTATCCCGGACCAAATACTGTGGTAGATATTTGTCTAGAAAACCCTAGCGGTTCTCTCAAGCCAAATACACCATGAGGCCACAAAATTTAGGTTGGAAATTGTAAATTGATGCTGGAGCTAGAAACTTTCACCAGTTATTCGGAATAACCTCTTCCACAAGTTGTAGGCAAACAGCAAACTTACGATGTTGGAAAGGTGATTATGGCCTTACATTACGCAAATATCACGGAAGATTTAACTTCAGTCTGTGAACCTGTAAAATGTCTTCTATGTTCAGTCTATTTAGAAACAAGGAACATGCAGATGCCTTCATTTTAGAGTATTAGATTTTCAGTTTAGATTCCAAAGATAAAGGAGAGTAGGTCTGGGATTGCACTAAGTAATGGTTTTTACTTCAGCAAATCCTGATTTATCCACCTCCTACACCCTTGTATCAGATCAAGGAGGTCAAAATCAGATGGTGTTTCAAGTGAAACAATTAGATTGCCTACCTCTTTATCATCTAAAACACAAAAATATGGAACTTCCACACAAAATTGCCTCCCTCTGAAGAATAGAAGTTACCTAATGAGGGAATTTAGTAGATAGAGTAATTCCCATCCAGTTATGCTCCCAGAATTGAGTGCAAAACCATTTTATCATGAACAAGAGAAAAGAAGGAAACATATACCTGCCCCCAGTGATTTGGTCTAGTGGAAACACAACTCGTGATGTGTTGTTTAGGTGCTCGTCGCAAGTCCTGACAGAAAAAGAGTTTAGTGTTTAAGTGGAGAAGGGTAGAGGGGTGGGCCCATTATCCACCAAGTTTTGAACCGTGCACCATTGGCTTTTGGTGTTTTCTCGATTATCAAAAAAGAAGGAAGCATATACCTGAAATTAATGTCAGGAACTTAAACAATGGTGTATTTTAGCATCCCAACCATTGTGTTGCAGCCCATATTTGCTCTTGATTACAATTCGTGAGTTTTAACGGTTGATATTGAAGTTTTGGTCACAGCAAAAAATGGCAAGATAATTGAGATGTTCACTGTGTACTGTGGTTAATTGGTCAGATCTTCTAGAACACTACATAGGACAGTGGTTTTCCAGTCCTCCATATGGTGTGACACTGATGGCAATCAGTCTTTCATGATATACACTTGATCTATCTTCAGCAAGATTGTAGAGCTCTATGTTTAAGCTCGATAATGATAGACGTCCATCCCTCTTTGTGCTCTTCTTTCTTTTAATTAATATTCTTCTTTCTTTCTCTAAAAAGAAAATAAATGACTTGCCAAATATGTTTATCCTGGATAGTGTATTTCAATATTTAGGGACTTTTGTGTATTGAGCTTTCTTGCTATCTTTTACTTTTTTCCAGTTAGATAATTTTCTCTTCTTTAATTTCACTAGCACTTTATTTTCTTGGTGTAGGTTAATGCTCGGATACTATTTATTGATCCCTCAACTAGAGCTGTTGGTTTGACATTGAATTATCACCTGGTTCACAACAAGGCTCCTCCTGCAGTAAGTTCATAAGATCCTAAGTATCCTTCTCTATCAACTCTAAAATATTGCAAGTTGCAGGTTTATTGTTTGCATATGGAGAATTTTCTAATAAAGCTGTTCAGTTTATTGTACATGGCTTTCACTTCTTTGATCATAGAAGTGCCTTTGCTTAGATGAAACATGGAATGAGGAAAAATACGATTTTGGATTATAGGAAGAGAATATGGCCCTAAGATAGAGCTGGTGGAGGGAAAAGATTGTTTAGTCAATCATAAAGATTAGATTACTTTGATGACATTAGGGTTATAATGAAGACACAGACCTCTGGACCTTTTGCATCTTTCAGGATGGTTGCAGGAGAAATCATTGCTTGTTCCATGGATGAATTTGCTAAGGCGTTTGATTGTCTACTGTGGATGTTATAGGTCCCGATTCAAATGTTATTTGTAAGATCCTGAGGGGGATGCTTTTTGATGGGTAAGACATTGTGGTTGGGTCTGTTCCAGTTCCTTCAGAGATCTCAGACTTAACTCTAATTGTTGGGCCTCATTTCTCTATACTTGCTTTCAGTACACTTTTGGTTTGATCTTGCACATACATATTGTGTACCTGGTCTTTCCCTTCAAAATGCTCAACTGTTCTTCGATTAAGGGCATGGAAAAGCAGATGGAATGGACTGCTTCTATTGGCTGCTTAGAACCCTACCTGTCAAATAAAGAGGAAGTATATCTACTCTTGTTGTATGTTGTAAGCACTGAGCTGTGCACTTTTCAAGGTTCTTCCATGATGAAGCCAAGTACAGTTCTACTTTTGGTGTTTAAGATGGAAGCTAAGAGTTTGCCACCCGCATATAGTGAAGCACAGTTCAAAACCAGCAAGTAACCTGCTAACATCTACAAATTAGAGGAATTCTCAGTAAAACATGGTTTTCTGTTGTTTTAAATTATGAGCTGATGACATGCAAGTTTTCATGGTGGTAAACTATTATCTATTTAGTTAGTCCTATTGAAAACACTCAATTTGGGCTACAGTGCTTCTACTGTGTCGCGAACTAAGTATGCATGCATCCATGCTTTCCTTGTATCAACTCCATGTTTATATTAATCAGTTAATATTATTAAATTAAACTGATTTTTCTGTTGTGCAGCTTATCAAGGTTGGAGATATTTTTGATCAATCAAAAGTGATCAGGATTGATAGGGGTTTGGGCCTTTTGCTGGAAATTTCCTCTTCCCCAGTTCCAACTCCGGCATATGTCAATGTAAGGAAATTCCTGGATTCCATTGTTTTGGGGCCTTAATATTTATGCCTTTGACCTCAACTTTCAGTTTCAGTAAAAAATTGGCAAGTTTTGCAGGTATCTGACGTTGCTGATAAGGAAGTGAAGAAGCTGGAGAAAAGCTTCAAGGAAGGGAAAGTTGTCCGCGTCAGGGTTCTTGGGTTTAGGCATCTGGAAGGACTTGCTACTGGGGTTTTAAAGGTCATACTTGTTTACTGTTGGAAATTATTCGTTTGGTTCAAGTCAGTTTTAGATGTTGAATTGGTGTTTGTCCAGTGCAAAATGTGATAGAGTAAAGTCTGGTATACCTGTATGTGGATACCTTAGTTGAAGAACTTTGTCAAGACATTATTTTGGTTCTTGCTCTTGGAACTGGGGCACAACGCACATTGCAAACATTACCTTCCTCTTGATTTCTCTCTGTTCTTTGCCTCTCTTTTCTGTTTGGTCTTGAAATGCTTTTTGCATTCTTGCTATGTGAATGCTGATTAAAAAACACTTATACTTGTTCTCAATTTTTTTTTGGTAGAACTGAAGAGTTTCGTTATTTCTCTTTTCCCTTTTTCACTAACAATAAGGGGGGGGGGGGGGGGGGGGGGGGGGGGGGGTTGAAGTAGGGATATGGATGTTGCATTTTCTTTCGGTTTCTTGTTATTAGAATCTCAAAGGATGTCTAAGTATATGCTCTCCTTAATTAACTTTTCTCTGCAATCCCAACACTTTCCTTATCTTTCCTTTATTTATGAACAGACCAGTGCATTTGAGGGATCAGTTTTCACTCACTCAGATGTCAAACCTGGGATGGTGGTAAAAGCTAAAGTCATTGCAGTAGACAGCTTCGGTGCCATAGTTCAATTTTCTAGTGGTGTGAAAGCACTTTGTCCTCTTCGTCATATGTCAGAATTTGAAATTGTAAAACCCAGGAAAAAATTCCAGGTATTCCAAAATAATATGCTGGTGTTTTTTTATATTCATCTCATTGGTTTTGACCTGTAGAGAGTTGTTGATATCTTTTGCAGGTCGGAGCAGAATTAGTCTTTCGTATTCTTGGTTGCAAGTCAAAGAGGATTACTGTTACACACAAGAAAACACTAGTATGTCTCTTTGACTTAACTTGCTTGTCGATAGTACTTGAGCTTATTATTCCCCAGTTTGTGTTTTTTTCTTTTATCTTGTTTCATCTACTGATGAGTTCCTTATCTCAAGTCTTTTATCTATATTGCATCTTTTTTTTTATACTGATATGTTTCTGAGCATGAGCCTCTTATCCATATTATGTTAGTACGGTGCTGTTAATGATGCAGCGGCAAAAGGTCTCTGCTTCGTTATCCTAAACGTAAACAAAGCTTTGGCATGACTACTTCCCAAATCTTTTCCTACTTGTTTCATATCCAATACTATCCTCTCTAACATGGTATTCAGGTACTAGCCCTCTTAAAAAGATTATAAGAGAGTAAACTTTCAAGAAATTCTTTGTTTTCATATATGTAACAGTTTCATAATACGAGCAGAAAAGAGAAACTAACCCATTTACAGTGCTTATAACCATCAAAGAAATGAGCTTAGCAAAAGATAAAATGAGTCCCATCATGCAGTTATTTTTTAAAGAGAAAGGAACCAAAGATGTTTTGATGGAATCTCAACTCCAAATCACACTCTCAAAGCTATTAGTTTGCTTACCTTTTTAGCTGGGTTAAGTTAACCCCTGTGATTAGCACTAAACAATTTTGTAACTTTTTTAGCACCCTTGTTATAGATTGACACATTGTAAAGGGGCTTACAGACTTACATTTATGTATTTTTGTCTTCTGCTTTTGTAACTATGCATCTACTTGACGCCTTTCTAATGAAATACCTTCATAAAAAAAGAAAGATGAGATGAGTTCCATTTCAATTTATCCAGGGTGCATTAAGATCCACTTCTCATTTGTTGGCATGGGCTAAGCCTAACCACAAATCATAACCTATTAACTTTTTCCTCTATCTAGCTTGGAACCTATTTATTGAGTAACTAGCACTAGCATAATTGGGGTAGGTACCCACACTTTGCATTATAGTCGGCCCTTGTCCTAGCATATTATTTGCCTATGAGTAGTAGCTTGCTCATATGAAGAGGAGAAGCACAGATATCCCAGTTTTTTTGATAAGGTAAATTGTATTAATCAAAAGGGAGAGAACTCCCGTATACAAGAAGTATACCAAAAAGTAGAGAATTTATAGTAGGTCAACTGATCCACATCGGCATCACAGAAAACCGGGTGTCATCCGCAAAAAGCAAATGAGAGACTCTTCGGGCACTAGCTCCCCGATCGGAGCTGAGAATCCTCTCAAGAAGCCTTCGCCCGCCGCACGATCCATCATTTTACTCGGAGCATCCATCACTAGAATGAATAGCATGGGGGATTGGGGGTCACCTTGCCTGAGACCCCTAGAGTTGCCATTAACCAAGACAGAGAATCTGACCGAGGAAATACAGAACTTGATCCATCCCCTCCATCTTACCCCAGTTAGGAGGTGTGAGATGTTGACCTTGGTGGGTAGGAGAGGTAGAGGTAGGCCAAAGAAGTATTGGAGAGAGGTGATTAGGTAGGGCAGCTGGAGCTTACCGAGGACATGACTCTTGATAGGAGGGTGTGGAGGTCGAGGATTAGGATAGAAGTCTAGTACGTAATCACACATTTTCTTTTTCTTTCTCAGACCGGTAGCATTAGTGCTAGTATGGTATCCGTCTAATTCGTAGATTGCTATTATTACATACTGTTGAGTGCTATCTTTTGCTTCGGTTTTCTTAATATCTTACAGTTGCTACTACTTGTTGCCGTTGCTTCTTTTCATCTTCTTTTTAGCCAATGGTCTATCGGAAACAACCTTCCTACGCTCCCAAGGTAGGGGTAAGGTCTGCGTACATACTACACTCCCTAGGCTCCATTGTGGGAATCCGTTGGGTTTGTTGTTGTTGTAGTAGTAGCTCTCTCATGCATCTGTCTAGCTATCACTAATTCTCCTCTCGCTAATGAGGAGTAGAAGAAAACTGAAGCATATATGTTGGATATGGAAAACATTTGTTTTCCAAATTGCCTTATTAAGTTTATTTTAATAAAGCAATCAAAGAGTGTTCCTTTAATTTTGTCTTGCATACAGCAGAAGGTTTTAGTAATTTGTTTTTCATTTTTCCATCTTAGATTCTATACACTGCACTTTTTCATCTGGATGTCTAAGATGGTTGCATTTTGCATCTTAATTTCTTCTCTCAAATTGCAATTAAATTACAGTTAACTTTGTCAGAAACTAAAACTGCTTGAGAATGTAGAGTTTCAAGTCATTTTTTTTTTGCATTAATATGGATGTTATTACTTCCAATGTTTGTTGTAATGTGACCATTGCTTTAATTGTTTGTTTTAATTGTTTCTTATACCAAGAAACTAACAACTAATGTTCACCGGACGTTAGTATTTGTTTTGATGACTATCATGTTTTACAATCTCATTGTTCTTCTGGATTTTTTATATGGATCTAGCTTTTTTGAAAGATGACATCAGTGAATAATGGGCATTGGGTGTTCAGGTGAGTTATGTTGAAGTGAGTTAGTGGTGGATCATGCCCATTATTAGGCTGAACTCGTGTGGGCTTATAAAATGTTCGTTAGGTTGCAGTTAGACAAAAATAAAGCATTTCGTTGCGTTGAACCATTTTGTGAAGCTCATTTTGAGTCCGCACGTAATACCTATCTGTGAAAACCCATTCATTTGCCTCCTGCGCTGCAAAACCATTTAACTGTTTATCTGTTCTATCATTTGCTTCTTATCCCATTATATTGTTGCAACATTGTAATAAATTGGCATTTAAGAAAATTAACTATTTGTCACTCCCTCGTCATTTGGACGTTTTAATAATTTGTTCCTGGTATCTTTTGTAGGTTAAATCAAAACTTGAAATTCTTGGCTCTTATGCTGATGCTACTGAAGGACTAATAACACATGGATGGATAACGAAGATTGAAAACCACGGTTGCTTTGTCCGCTTTTACAATGGATTACAAGGATTTGCCCCTAGGTTACATCCTTGCAATTCACCCTCCAAACTTAATGCCGACACCTATCTGTATATCTGTATTTTTATTATTTTATAATGTGTGGTAACACATTGATCTTAGGCTTTTCTTTTCACTTCAGATCTGATTATGTTTCTGTAAATGATGCTACTTTTATTTCATTCTGTTCCTTCATCTGTTAATCGTTTTTTACATCTCTGAGAGGATTAAATTTGTATTACCTATATTTTCCAGACTTCTTCTTTCTCTTTTGAGTTATAAGTTTGCTTTACCAATTCTATGGATGTGGACTGATATAATGGCAAGTAGAATATATTGGTCTAGATTAGCTTTAAGGATCTCTTTTCAGAATTGAATTCCGTTATTATCTGTATGATATTACATAATTGCTTTGTAATGGAAAGTTGAATATACTGGTGTGGATTAGCTATAAGGATCTTTTTTCAGAATCTAATCTGTTATTATTTGTATGAGATTACTGAATTGCTATTATCCCGATACAACATTTAGAGTATCGGGAAGAGTGTGCAATAGAAGTTTCCTGAAGTGTTGCAAATTGCCTTTGCATCAGCGATGCTCGTGTCTTCATAATTTCTTTCAAATATGTGCTCTTAGAATATCTTTTGCGGATGTCAACTTTTTAATTGAAGGAAAATTTTATTATTCTCCTTCTTTGCATTCTGACAAAATGAAAGACTTGATGTAAATTAAAATTAATAGGATGATCAAAAAATGATTTTAAGATCAGGGTAAAGGCTACATGTGATCTGAAATTTGTTCGTATATTTGGCTCTGTATATTATATACACACAAAGATTAAAAAAGAGTCAAGGTCATGGTACTCTCTTTACCCTCTCTATAGGTCAATTTATATTCTGCAGCATCTTATTGGAACTGACGCTTCCATTTATGTATCCAGATCTGAACTTGGACTAGATCCGTGCTGTGAAATAAGTTCCATGTATCACGTAGAACAAGTGGTGAAATGTAGAGTTACCAGTTCTAATCCGGCTTCTCGGCGTATTAACCTCAGTTTGACAACAACACCCTCAAGGTTTGTTTCTTTTTTGTCTTCGTTAGAAGTTGCTTTAATAATGTAAAAAGAATTCATTTCTAACAAGAAAAGAATTCATTTCTAACATGCACTTGAAACTTTTTGGATAAAACCGTAACTCCAGTCTGAATATTTTTTCTTTTTCCTCTAATGAGCTTACGTTAGAAGAACATGTTATGTAGGAATCCTTTTTCATTTCTCTTGATTATCATTCTCAAGCGGTTGAAGAAACAGCTGAATATTTTTCATAATGAGGGGATCGACGTTTCATATGCTTAAATATGTGGAGTTCTTGTATTCCAGTAATGATATCGTGCCTGAAAAGTGTTCCTTCAAATGTTGCAAGGATGTCAGCAATCTTCTTTAATAATGGGCTTTATGTGACAGTATGTTGCTATTGTTATTGGCACCATATTTAAATTTTGTGGATCATCAATACATGGATATATTGAAATTAATATTTTTTGCAGCTTTTTTGCTTTCTTCATGGTGGTTTGTTAGAGAGGTGGTGTCTCTTGAATCATTGACATCTTTAGACTGAAAAATTAATGTGACTTTCAAGATCTTCACCACTTTATTGCCATATTGGTCAAATGTGCATGTCTCCTTGCCCTGCACTCACACTGCTTTAATTTTGAGGTTGCATTTTCTGGACTGCATTTTTTGATTAAATAAATGATTCCTCCATTTATTTGAACGTTAATGCTAGGGTATCTAGCAATGAACTGGTCAAACCAGGAAAGATTGTTTCTGGAGTGGTTGAGCGAGTAACTGCCGATGCAGTTGTCATAGATGTTACTGCTCAGGGTCATTTTAAGGGAACAATCTCTCCTCAACACTTGGCTGATCACACTGGTGGATGTTATTCAATTGAATCCTTTTCTTTCCCCCGCAATTGCTTTTACAGTTTTCCCTTTGTTATTTCCGGTGCACTATATGTATCAATTAGGCGTTAAATATTCTTGTTTTTGCCACTTTGCAGACCATGCTGAGTTGATGAAGTCTGCCTTGAGGCCTGGATATGAGTTTGATCAGCTTTTGGTTCTTGGTACTATTTCTATTCTACATCCAGCTGTATTCAGTGATCTCTGCAGTTAATTTCTGCTCATTTCCAACCATTTTTTTCATAGCTCACTGCTAACTTGTCCAGTGATTTTGTCTTTTATTTGTTGGGAAGACATATAGCTAATAGTTTTTCTGACAAGAGGCCAAAGTTGTTGTATTCCTGAATAATAATAGCAAAAAGATGGTGTCTTGTTAATTTAGATAAGGCATGTCATTGAGAAATTAATGAAATTCATTATGTTAAGGAAAACTTATCAATCGTGCAGTATGTACAGAGACTTCTGGTTTTATAGTTGCATGCGACAAAGTCAAGTATTGAATACTAATTTAACCAAGACTGCTGTAGATGTTGGAGATACCCATTATAATACCTGTGGTCAACTTTGTATCCTCTGGACTTGTTATTTGTTCTTGTTCTTATGTGATTCTTCTATAGTTTAACCAATTGCGGCTGATAGACTAACCTGTGGTTTTTCTATGTTCTTTTAGTTTTTCGGGCTGCATGAGAGAGAGAGAGAGAGAGTATTTAAACATGTGCACTGACTAGATATTTGTCTGGATCTTTGATGTTTGTAGATGTTGAGGGCAGCAATTTAATACTCTCTGCAAAACATTCTCTTGCGACCTCAGCTCAGCAGCTTCCGCTGGATGTTAGTCAAGTACATCTTAACTCTGTGCTGCATGTAAGAAACTTTACTTCCTAGTTTCTGAGTTTCTTTCATCCCTCCCTTCTAGGTGAGTTAGGTAACTGTTTATAATCCAAATGGCAAGGAACTGAGGCATATTTTGTTCTTTGTTTTACTCCTCTTATGGAGTGGGCGTGGTTCTTGCAAACTGTGATTGTTCATGACTGAAGAGATCACAACAAATAAAGTTAAAAGGATCTTTTGAAATCCCCAAAACACTAGTAGTTGAAGTTAGTTTATTAACTATTATGTTATTACTTTCTGGTAATTCCACTTCCGCTAACCACAGCATGTATCTTTTTATCCAGGGGTATATTTGTAATATAATTGAAAGTGGTGTCTTCATTCGCTACCTCGGGCGTTTGACTGGTTTTTCTCCAAGAAACAGGGTATATACTTCTTGCAGTAAATCTACTACCTTCATAATTGTCTATTTTATTTGGATGAAGTGCATTATATGATCAATAAAAAGCGCTGATTCATCATCGTTTTTTCGTGAAGGCTACTGATGACAGAAGATCTAGTCTATCTGAAGTTTACCAGATTGGACAGTCTGTCCGCTCTAACGTAGTTGACGTAGGTCAATCGTTTGGTAAAATGAAGCTTTGGTATGTTATTCTTTTGGGATTCCAATTGAAATTTAGGTTCTTCCCTTCTCTCTCTCATTCAGGTTAGCAGTGAAACAAATCGAATTACAGTTTCTTTGAAGCAGTCGTCCTGCTCTTCAACAGATGCATCCTTTATTGAAGAATACTTCCTTGTGGAGGAGAAGGTAATTACTAACAACGAATTCCATATTGCAGAACAACTCTTCTGATCACAACTGGCAAAAAATTCCCTGTTTGCTTGTCAGACATACCGATTATTCTATGTCTCTTTGCATATTTAATCACTTGGTAGGAAAATGAACTATCAGAAAATTTGTCAAAAGAATAAAAGTAAAAAAGAACTATCAGAACAAAGAAATATTTTGGAAATCTGTAGAAAAGTCTTATTCAGTATAGGTCTGTGTACACGGAATTGCTCCATTACTGTATGGGCCTTGCACAGGCAGATTTTCTGTCCTTAGGGAGGGTCTGTCCTTAGGGAGGACTTTCTATCTGGTAGTGCACTTGAAACTGCCTACGTTAACGGTAAATCCTTTTATTTTTGTGTTAAATGAGATTCACTTTAAATCTTATTCCTTTAAACTTAGTCGAGACTTTTCTCGTCTGATTTATCTTCTCTTCCTTCTTATTCTTGGTTGTGTCCATTTGGAATGGAAAGAAAAATATCATGTGTTCTTACGATTTGGCTGTTTTGACTTGAAACTTCTGCAAGTACCATAAATCTTCTGCTTTACAGCTTTTGACTTGAATGATCAAGTCTGTTACGGTCTTAGCTCATTTGTTTTCTCATTTATTAACCTTTACAACCTTCAAGAGCATGAATCCTGCCTTGGGTCTAGAATAGGTGGGTCTTGTATGTGTATTATCTCTGCTTACAGAGGAGAATGTGCAAACCTGAGTCAAAAAATCAGGTGATGTTTTCTTTTGCTAGTACAAAGGTGACATACCAACTATTGGATCTCTGTGCTCAATCAGACCTTGTTATATTAAAGGGGATGTAGGGACACTCTTTTCTCTTAGAATTTCTATCATTTTGATTGGATCCTTATTCATCTTTCGCTGCTATCAGATTGCAAAGCTGCAGTTGGTGGACTCTGGAAGTTCTGACCTAAGATGGGTGGAAGAATTTAATCTTGGTAGCACTGTGAAGGGAAAAGTTCATGAAATGAAGGAATTTGGTGTTGTAGTAAGCTTTCAGAAATATGATGATGTTTTTGGTTTTATCTCCCACTATCAGTGTAAGTCCCTTTGAAACATTGAATAACCAGTTATTATTTGTTGCCTTGAGAACTAATACTAAGTAAATGAGATTCTTTGCAGTAGGTGGAATCTCTGTGGAGACTGGCTCAAGTATTCGAACCACAGTACTTGATGTTTCCAAGATAGAGCGCTTAGTGGATCTGTCTTTGAAGCCAGCTTTTGTGAATAAATCAAACAAAGAGACCACTAATAATCAAGCCCAGAAGGTCATTCCTGAAATTGCCATTTCATTGTTGTGCTGTAATGTTCATTCTCTCAGTTTTGTTTGCCTCATTGAGGATATTTTAAAGAAAAATAATAGCTTCTTGCTTTCATACTAATTTTTTTTGAGAACGGAGAACTCCCAAGGGCTAGTGGCGGACAGTTCAAAACTCAGGTTACAATGGGCCTGCCTCTCTACCCCTTTCTACTTAAATACCGGGCTTTTGTCCGCAGCACTGTTTGAACCGTGACGTGCAGCTAACCCACACATCATAAGTTGTGCTCTTACCAGTTACCATTAGCCCAAAGCCTTGTGGGGCTGCTCTCATACTAGTTCTTCGAAGAAAAACTATTAATTTTGTATATGCAATCTTGTATTTTGTTTTCTTCTTTTATCTTGCATCTATATTGGTTGCACTACATTTTTTTTTCTCTTTCATGTATCTGATTACTTTCCCTTCATAAACAGAAACGCAAGAGGGAAGCACTTGGGGAATTGGAAGTAAATCAAACTGTAAATGCAGTTGTGGAGATTGTTAAAGAAAATTACTTGGCAAGTCTTTTCAGTTTTTATTGTAATTATTTTGGCTAGCTTCTATCCGTACTGTTTAGGTATGCTTAACCATTTCTGCTAACCAGGTGGTTTCACTACCATCATATAATAACACTCTTGGATATGCGTCACGAGCTGATTACAACACTCAAAATCTACCCCCTAAATCATTTGCCAATGGAGAGAGGTAATAATCCGGATAATTTCTATTGTGTTCTTTTAGTTGTGTTTTCATTTTCAGTTCCTTTATGATGTCTAGTTGCAGCTAAAAGTCATTTCATTTATTGGTTTTTACCATTTAGTGATTTTGCTGATGTTTGGAATTTATTGTACTCGAGTTGACAATGAAAATGATGTTTACAAATTCTAAAGGAAAAGCAAATGAGATGTGCATTAAATCATGGTCTAAATGCTGTGACTTGACATCATCCAAGAAATGTGAGCTATGCCCTGAAGTATAACTAGTTTTGGGAAGCAAGTAAAGAGAGAAAATCAAGAAGTTCAGAGAGTAAAACTTGCTTCGACGTGGTTGTAATTTATGCTTTGTGCATAGCAAATGGCTGAATGAGGTGGTATGATCAAAGGGAAAAAAGTATGTTGAAGAATCTTGTAGTATGGTTCAAGGGAAATGTGCCAACTTGATAAAGACAAGGGAATTTTAGATATAGGAGTTACCATCTTGGGGTGCGGCCTTTCCCCGAATCTTGCGTGAATGCGAGATGCTTTGTGCACCGGGCTGTCCTTTCATCTTAGTAAGATGTGTGCGCATATACCAGTCAAAAGATATGGCTAGCTTATATGTGAATGGAAGAATATATAAGAGAAGGCTACCATGGAATCTGAATCACTTGCGATATAGGAACATCAGGGGCGTACACCTCTTTCTATGTAGTATTTTAATATAAGGGGATTTCGACTTTTAAGTCAAGGCTCAAGAATTATTAGTTTAATCACGGGACATGATAAAATTAGAACGACTTATGTGGAAACTAGTTGAGTGAAAGGGGGGAAAATTCTCTACAGCTACTAGTTGTTGCTAAGAATTTCCTCTCCATGAGGCTACTGTTCTTGCTTCATTAATGTACTCATGTCTCCAGCCTCATGCTATTGTGCTTTCTATTCTATGGAAGCTAAAGTAATTCATATTTATTTAATGCATGCTAGTGTGGTTTCTAGTTAGTAATATTTTCAATTATTTTTCCTAGTTTGTAATTCATTTTTCTTTTAATGTAGTGTCATTGCCACTGTTATGGCCATTCCCTCTCCTTTAACAAGTGGGAGATTGCTGCTGCTGCTTAAATCTATTAGTGAAGCTATTGAAACTTCGAGTTCCAAGAGGGCTAAAAGGAAATCTAGTTATAATGCTGGGTCGCTGGTTCAGGCAGAGGTATGGATATCGTCCTTGGTAGTAGTTACTCTTACTGCATGCAAGATTGAGATAATAAATTAGTTGGGATTATATCTTGTCTTTTCGATTAACTGCAGATTACTGAAATAAGGCCACTTGAACTGAGACTAAAATTTGGATCCGGTTTCCATGGGAGGGTGCACATAACAGAGGTGAGCCACTACTTGATGACTTATTCTCAACTGATTACATAAGGGGTCTTTTGGTTGCCAGTTAGAGAGGAGTTATCCGTGTATTAAAACTAGCATAACTGTATACATTGTTTGTTACAAAAATGAAGAAAAATAATCTCCACATAGAATCTAGCATAAGATATACAATGTTTGGTTGGTTTTTTCTCTTTTCCACATAAAACATAGCATTGCTAATACAATGTTTGGTTTATGTTTTTCTTTTCCGCTTAACTAATACATGTATAAGTTACGAGGGAATCTATGTATTATTTTATGTAGGGTAAAAGATGGAATAACTAATACATGTATTAGTAATACTTAGATTAAAACACAAAATGACAAGAATATCTATTCAAACTTGTATTTATTTTTGTTTAAAAAACTATTTATTATATGCTAACAATGTTAATAGAATAAACTAGATAAATAATTAATAATATTGGCAATACATTTCTATATTACTATCCTTACATAACTAATCTCCTTGTAACTAATCCCCGCATAACTAATTCTTGTGTAACTAAACTCTGATAACTAGTCCATGCATAACTAATCCTGCATAATTTATCTATCTCTGCATAACTCGTGTTCGAACCAAAGAGACCCCTAAGGGTGTTATGAGTTCCCCTCTCCGGCCTTAAGATCTGTCTTTCCCAATAGAAAAAGAAAGAAAATGTACCTGATAATAGAGATCTTACCCTTCTCGAAAGAAAAGGAAAAAAAATAAAAGAATAGGAGGAAAAGAAAAAAAAGTATAATTTGATTTCAGTGTTCCTAAACTTGTGGTTTTTAATTTCTTGATGAATAGGCATCAGATGACAATCATGCTGAAGCTCCATTTAGTAACTTCAGATTTGGGCAAACTCTTACTGCAAGGATTATTTCAAAGTTTAACATGTCAGAAAGTATTAAGAGAGGCTATCAGTGGGAGCTATCCATTAAACCATCTACACTTGCAGGTGAAATGATAACATGGCCACATATGGCATGAGACCTTTTTGTTTTACTGACTATTACTTCATGTATGGCATGAGACCTTTTTTGTTTTACTTACTATTATTTCATATGAATTTTCATCCACTTGAGCTTGTCTTCTACCTCATCCACTTTGGACATTTGCATTCTTGTTGTTAGATCAAATCCATAGATTGTCAAAGTTTACCTTTGACTGTTAAACTCCAAATGGTACAGTATCTAAAAAATATACTGAAATCTGTATTATGTGACATATTACTAGAAGGTTTATTACCTTATTTTTGTTACTTTGCAAGCTCCGCAAGCCCAATATGTGTAGTAGGGCCTATATATTACCCAATCCTTGCGTCCTTGCATGCTTATTCTTATGTTACTGACTCCAAAAAGTCTCGTGATTCTATCCTTTATTATATACAGGATATGTCGGGCCATTCTTTGACTCGGCTCTTATTCCCTGTCTTATATATTTGTGATTGGCACGTATATGCATGATGCTGAGAACTCTTAAATTTTATTCAATAAATCACATCCATTGTTTGCATGAGTAAGGCTACAAATTTTGACTTGCTAAGCTTTAAAAATCTTGGCTTTCTTTTGTTACCTTTCTCAAAGAAAAAAACTTGGCTTTCTTTTATGATTCAACTGGGAATGGTCAGAGTAGATGCAGAAAAGCTTATTTTTATCCCGTTCAACGAAATACAAACTAAAACAAATCTTATGAACCAGGGGTTGTTCTAAGATGGTCATATTGACATTCTTTAATAGACATATTGATTTCATGTTCAAGTGAGGCAAATCTACTACTTTTTTTAAAGGTATTCCTTTTGACTATGGTTGTTCTACTTCCATGTCCAGGATCTGGTGAAATTGAACCCGTTGAAGAATTCAATTATTCAACCGGACAACTCGTTACTGGCTTTGTGTACAAAGTTGACAATGAATGGGCTTGGCTAACGATATCTCGAGATGTTAAGGCCCAGCTCCACGTCTTAGATAGCTCAAGTGAGCCTAGTGAGCTAGATGAATTTCAGAAAAGGTTCACTATCGGCAGGTCTTTTTCCGGTTATGTTTTAAGTGCTAATAAGGAGAAGAAGTTGGTGCGTTTGATTTCACGACCACTGTTGGTTGACCTGGAAAGATCTGCCCGTCAAAAAGATGGACCAACGGATCATTCAGGTGAAAATATGGCAGTTCATATTTGTGAAGACAGTGTTTTGGGTGGCAGGATTTCCAAAATCCTTCCAGGTGTTGGTGGATTGCTTGTTCAGATTGATCCACACCTATATGGTAAGGTTCATTTCACTGAACTGACAGATCCAGGGGTTGCTGATCCGCTGTCTGGATATCATGAAGGACAATTTGTAAAGTGCAAAGTTCTGGAGACTACTCATTCAGGCAAGGGCACTGTTCATATTGACCTCTCGCTGCGGTCTATTTCACACAGAACCCAGGAGCAGAAGCTTGCTGTAAACAATGACTCTGTGTAAGTTCGAAATTCCTTACTTGAATTGTAGTAAGGACTATTCTTAAGGCAATGTTCTCATTGTGTTGCATTATTTCTTCAAGGTCAACAACATGAGCTTCATGATAATAAATGCATTTATAATCTTCATAGGTATTAGGTTTATTATCATGCTGCAAATTTAAAACATGCTATAAAATTTCTATTACTGGAATATGTTGGTACATTTAACCGATAAAAAATTGTTGGTGCCTAAGCCTTTTAGGTGGTTTCTAGAGAGCACTCTTCAATGAACTCTCACTCTGATGTGCTATGTAATTGATCGCAGTGATGACTTCTGTTATCCAGAGTGCACTGGATCTTTTTATGTGTTCATGATCCTCCTTGCAGACCTGAGGTAGTCAACGTTAGATGATTAGTGGGACAATAGAGTTCTCTTTTATGAATTCTAAGGCCAATGTGTGTGCTATGCACTTGCTTCGAGTGATTTATGTTATCCGAAATGCATTGGACCTTCTTATGTTTCACGATCCTCCTCGCTGCAGGCCTAAAGGAGTTACTTTTAGATGAGTAAGCTGACTTGTCCTGTTATGGTGGTCTCTTAGTATATTAGATAAACAGGTTACAAAATTGATAAAGTTGTATTACTTTGGAATCTCACTCTGTAAGAAGTAGTACTAGAGTAGGAGAAGGGCTATTTCCCTGGTTTGGCTCAGGATAAAAAAAAGACAAGGGCAACTGAAGCGGAGCCTCCACATTAATTAGCTTTGCTAGAATAAAAAGAAACAATTTAGATGTCTTTTCAACTGCACCAAACAATTGGATGAGAAGTTTATTACTTGTACTAAAAGAAGTATTCAGAGACCCGTATTTGCCCCTCTGCTTCCTTTTCTCCTTGAGCTTATCTAACAACTATTTCAATGTTGATATATAGGGGGTTGGCACCCATATCATTTATGTACTCTTTTTTATTTTTGATTGATTTATTTTCCTTTTCTTTGTTCACTTTTTATTCAGGAATTTTCCTGGATTGGTGGAGAAGATAGAGGATCTTCATCCAAATATGGTGGTGCAGGTACAACATGATTTAGATGTATATTTTTCCTTTGCAAACTGCATTAATATGTAGGTGCTCTTTCTGTAGTTTTCTTGACCTTTTCAAACCTATATTATTCGCCTCTGCTTGCGTCTTTGTTTTCATTCCCCCTCCATGCAAAAGATAATGTGCAACATTGACGATGACACTCTGATAGATGTCTCTAAGTTAATTTTGATGATAATCTGGTATTGCATCTTATTTAACTCTTGTCTAGATTGGAAATCTGAAGACTGAGGGTACTTAAAGAGGGAGGAAAGCCTCATCCTTATCATCTAGTTGGGAAGGCTTTAAAACCCTTCAAATTTTCAATCCCTCCCTTAAGAAAGGCTGAGGTAGAATACCTTGTCTTTCCCCGAGGTCCAAGGGACGTATTCTTCCAGTGGGTGGAGAAATCATATGATTCTCTTCCTCCCTTGGACCAAATCTTCCTAATATCTCATGGACATGTAACTACTAGGTAATCAGTTGCTCCTTCCCGAGCATAATCAGTCCTACCAATTCTCTTCAAGTAGCCCAAAATCCCACAAGGAGGATAGTTTCCTTTGCTATTCATCCAACATCTGCTTTTCTCGAAGTTTCAGCTTTCTATAAAATCCTTCACTTTAAGTTGCATAAACCAACCGATACCCTACATATTAAACATCAGTGACAAACTTGCATCATAGCAAAAAGAAGCTAACATTTAACAGCTAATGCCCTCCAGTGTTATCAAAGGTGAATAGCGCAAAAAAGCTCTAAGGTCCATCGGGGCTTTAAGCGCAAAGCGCAAATAATGTGTGGGCTTTAATGAAAAAAGGCGCAACTGGAGAAAAAGTAAAAATATGTATATGTAGTCTAAGACTAATAATTATAAGCATGAATAACATATATGTGGACAAAGAAATTGGAAAAAAATTATGATAAAGTGAAATATCAATTGTTTAATGTTGCCTTTTCAAGATTACACTCATTGGCAAGGAAAAGTATGCCTTGATGCAATACTAAAGCGTCCACAAAGCGAGGCAAAGCGCTCAACATGTTTTGAGCCTCGCTTCAGGGCTTAAGCGCGCCTTTGATAACACTGATGCCCTCCCCCTAAAATACAAAACGAAACCATTTTGGTATTTTTTAAATGGCAAGTCTCTCCTCAATGAACTGACCTCAAACCAAGGGTTGCTGAAAGAATGTCTTCCCAATTTCAACTTGCGTGTTCTGGATCACTCAAAATTCATTACATATTTCCATTGAGCTGTCCCGTATGAACTGCTTAGCCCCTTGTACCCCAAGTCCCTTTTTCATCCCCATACTTGTCTGAAGTCAACCTTCTCCTTTCTGCTGTCACTTACAATACCAAAGCAAAATTTCTCAAATGCCAGTTTGCTGATTGATTAATCTCTTCTGCTTACTGTGGCTGGCGTCTTAAAAGAGATATGTTATATATTTGGGAAGATTAGAAAGTGTATTTCATTTTTGTGATCTCTGCTGACGACACCCCCTTCAGATACGTTTTCTTTTTCCTGCCCACTAATATCAAAATCTTGAAGTAACTGATTCCATTGCATCTTATATATGATTTTTCTTGTCTCTTTTTCCATTCTACTTTTCTGCTGAAAGGTTTATGCATCCTTCGTAAGAAACTTCTTTCACAGGGTCTCAAGTCTGAACTTTTTTTGCGACTTCTAGCAGATGCCTCTTGTATACCATATGTATAATAAATGGATATGTGCTGCGGTTGTAACAAACTCATTCTTATATATGCAGAAAACATTTGTTGTCTATTCATGGTTTTCCATAAAATCGTTCAACATATAGGATATGAACTGGTTTCTCAGTTATAAAAGAAAAAAAGGGACAACACATAGGATATGACCTGATTGTACTGATGAACTCACTACTAAAATCATTTTAGCGTTTCAGTTTATCGATGTTACTGTCATCTGCAATGATGATGGGTTTCCTTATTCTGAGATATAATTAATGTGGAGGTTCCTCTCTTCTTTTCCCATTTTTTTTACTTTTAGGCTTATGTGAAAAATGTTACACCGAAAGGATGTTTCGTAATGCTTTCACGCAAAGTTGATGCAAAAGTTCTCCTCTCAAACTTGTCTGATGGCTATGTTGAAAAGCCGGAGAAAGAATTCCCTGTTGGGAAACTTGTCGCTGGCAAGTAAGTTTTGTCGGTATGGATAAACTATTTATGTCTCAATCCTATGTTGTTGTATGCTAAGTTCCTTTTACTGTAGAGTGGTGTCGGTGGAGCCATTGTCTAAGCGAGTTGAAGTCACTCTAAGGACATCAAGTGCAGTCGGTGCTTCCAAGTCTGATAAAGATGCTCTAAGTAATTTGACTGTTGGGGATGTCATATCTGGCAGAGTTAAGCGAGTTGAACCGTATGGCTTGTTTATCTTAGTTGATAACACAAACATGGTATGTAACTGGTCACTTCCAGCAGTTATGACTTGCCTTTGGGTAGTGAGTTATGACTCAAGTTACCGCATTATTACTTTTGCACATGCTAAAACTCACAGGAAATTCAGTCTATTTTTTTTTTTTTTTTACGTATTGTAACTTCATCAGCTGTAAAGCAATTTCTTGACTCTTTACTGATAAGTGTATCTTCTTTCTTGTCTTGTATTTTCATCAGTTATAAACAAGTTCTCTATTCTTTTTTTTGATGAACTAAGAGATATTATAAAGAGCATCAAGAAGATGCAAAAGAGCACTGTCCAGGTGCTAATACAAAAGATGATATGTTAGCTCTGTACAGATGGTCCTATGCTAGTGTTAGGGAGCCAACAAGATCCAAAAATAATCCGGGGACAAGTTCTCTATTCTATAAGAAAGTTCTGATGTTCATCATGAATATGTTTTTCGCATCAGTTTACAATATTGATGAGCTATGGTTCTTAGCAGAAAGCTCGTGTTTTACTTGTTTGCTGATGATTCAGCTTCATTTTCTAGGTTGGATTGTGTCATGTTTCAGAGATCTCTGACGATCATGTCAACAATATTGACTCTAGATACAAAGCTGGAGATAGAGTGACGGCAAAGATTTTGAAGGTAAATGCTTGTTCTGTATGAAAAGGCAGTTCCACAGAGTAGGCAAATACTTTGGACTAGGTGGAAACTTTATCAAAATTAAAAGGAAAAGGGAGAGTAATGGAAAAGTATTTTGCTTATATGCCTTGTTTCTTTTTCTTCTCCGTTTTCTTTCTTTGTTTTTGGTTTCCTGGTTCGGACAATAATACCCCATGTTATATAAGTGAATTCACTTAATTTGCGCATCTCAAGTTCTTTAATCATCATACCATCTGAAGCACTTCAAGTGCTAATATTGCTTCCAGAATAACATGAGTGATGACTTAGGCTGCAGCTTGTGTGTTATTTCTTCCATCTGTCTGTTTCACTCAAACTCATTTTTTTCAACCTTTTGTTAGGTGGATAAGGAAAGACAAAGAATATCGCTTGGGATGAAGAAATCATATTTTAATGATGCTACAAGTGGTGAAACAAATATAAGGCACAGTTCTGGTTATGCAGTGGAAGGAAATGCTCTTTCCAGGGTTATCGAGTCAACTCCTTCACCTGAGAGGAGCTCCCAAGAACAGGAGAATATTGATGGTGAATCTGTAGATGGGACCGACCCGTTCCTTGCTGAAGTTGAATCTCGGGCATCAGTACCACCATTGGAGGTCCCACTTGATGATATAGAAAATTTGGATGTGGACGATGTAGTTAATCAAGACTCAGGTGATGCTAGCAATTTAGGTACTTCAGATGAAAAGAACAAGAAACTTGCAGCAAAGAAAGCTAAAAGATTGAGGTACTGTTTGATCGTTATTCTCTTCAGGTTTATAAATTCATAGAAAGCAAAGTTGTCTGTATCTTTATTGTCTTCATGTGATACAATATTTTGAATGCAGGGAACAAGAAATTAGAGCGGCTGAGGAAAGATTACTGGAAAAAGATATTCCCAGAGATGAAGATGAGTTTGAGAAATTAGTTAGAAGTTCCCCAAATAGCAGCTTTGTCTGGATAAAATACATGGCATCTGTGCTGTCTTTGGCTGATGTTGAGAAGGCACGCTCAATTGCTGAACGGTAAATCTTTCAAGTTATATCTTCTTCATCTAGAACAAACAGTGAATTTCCTTTCTGCCAAATGAAGAGTTAATGAACAAGCCTCTGGTCATATTGGTATTTAAGCTCGTGGTTAGCTATTATTTCTTGTCACTCTTCTAAACTTGTCTACTTCTTGTGCTCCAGTGTGATAGAACAGTCAATATGTTGATGGGGTTACAAGATTATAATGTCCTGTTTACCTTATGAAATTGCAAGCATGAAACGATTATTTAAGGATAAGTACATGGATTTCTGGATTCTTAAGATCACATTTTGGGAAAACTATCTTGGGCAGGTTATACCTTCAGATTTAATGGACTCAGAAGAGATTTGTGATATATATTATGGTTTTAAGTATGTTTCTGCTTCAAAAGCGAGAGTCTTTGCATGAAACAGTTTAAAAGAACCACAAGAGGTGCAAAGTCAAATGCATAACTCATACTTGGCCACTGAAGTGAAATTGCCATGATATTTATTCTTTTTCGTGCATTAGTGTTCTTAGGTACTGTGAGTTGTAAAATGTGATGGAAAATTATCTCTAACCTGTTAATTGTGTCTTGATTCTTTTCTCAAGGGCTTTGAGGACAATAAACATTCGAGAAGAGTCAGAGAAGCTGAATGTTTGGGTTGCCTACTTTAATTTAGAAAATGAGTATGGAAATCCCCCACAGGTATGACAAAACAAAGATATTGATCCATTTCTATGCTTGTGATATTTCACTCTGCAATGAGTTTTCCTCCTATATTTTCCTCTGAATCCTTATTCTTGATTTGATCCAGGAAGCTGTTGCAAAATTATTCCAAAGAGCATTGCAGTATTGTGATCCCAAAAAGGTGCATCTGGCCTTGTTAGGAATGTATGAGAGGACCGAGCAACACACACTCTCGGATGAACTGCTTAACAAGATGGTTAAGAAGTTCAAGCATTCGTGCAAGGTACTGACAACTAAAAGTGGTTTTGGAAATATTTTGGCTGATCCTATTTAACTATTGCCAACTCTTTTTGTTCTCTTTGCATTTAGGTTTGGCTCAGGCGGGTTCAGTGGCTATTGAAACAAAGCCAAGATGGAGTCCAGCCAGTGGTGAATCGTGCTTTACTAAGTCTTCCTCCGCACAAGCATATTAAGTTTATTTCACAGACAGCTATTCTAGAGTTCAAGTGTGGGGTTCCTGACAGGGCTCGCTCCTTGTTTGAGAAAATGCTTCGCGAGTATCCCAAGAGAACTGACTTGTGGAGTGTTTATCTTGATCAAGTACTGTCTTAAACTGAACTTTGATAGAAATACATAAGACATATATGTATATATAAAGAAAATCTTTTATTTTTACTGTACATGACTCAAATTAAATCAAATGAACAGGAGATTCGACTAGGAGATGCTGATGTGATCCGTGCTTTATTTGAAAGGGCAATTACTCTTAGTCTTCCACCCAAAAAGATTAAGGTGATTATATATTTTTAAAACCCTGGAATATTCTTTAGGATATTTCTTGCGATTTGTTTTTTCTTAATTGTTTTAAGATGGTAGCGATTCTATGGTTTTCTAATGGCTTTTGATGTCTGGAGTGTAGTTTCTTTTTAAGAAGTATCTCGAGTATGAGAAGACGCTTGGTGATGACGATCGAATGGAGGCTGTGAAAAGAAAAGCAATGGAATATGTTGAGAGCACTCTTGCTTAGTTGAACCAGCAGTCATGTAGATCTGAATATCTTGACAAGGCGAAGAGTCCTCGATCAGTGCTGGAGAAGAGATGTCCGTGGCATGGTCTTAGCGTCTATCCATTGGTTGAAATTCAGAGATTTTCTTGAGGTTAAAATTGTCTGATTCTCATGCAGTTTTGACATACAAGCGCGACAAACAGTGGTTAGGTTCCCATCACTATAACCAACCTCTCTTGTGGGACCCACAATTCAGCGATTGAAATACAGCAGTTAGGAAATTGACATGCAACATGGTAGACAGCAGAGGAGAATGTGTTGGTGCTGATTTTCAAAGTGTCACACTAATTTTGTAACTTATACAGGAAAATTTTGGAACACTCAGAAATTGTGTTGTAAGAGAATCTAAAGTTTTATGCAAGAGGAATATGCAATTGCGTAGGTGCTTGTATAATTATCAATATGAAGTTTAACAATGATAAAAATACTCAATTGTATGGCATATTAACGAAATTGTGTTGATTCATTGCTCTTTCCAGTTTCTAAAAGCTAAAAGCACGATGGTAACTTTGAGTTTTCAGCATTAAGCTGTTCTCACCTTTTTTCTTGGTTTGGTAATATGCTGTTCTTTATATATATATATACATATTATATGCAGCAAGAGAAATATGAAGTGAGAGTGCTACAGACATGCCTGAGTCACTTCTTCACAAGATTCATCCAATTGTCAAAAATGCCTCTATTTTTTCTTTCTTTTTTTGGGTAAAATACACTATAGGTCGTTGACAAGTGATACAGTAAAATATATTCATTCCCTCTCAATTTATGTCATTATTTGATTGCAGAAAGAGTTTAAGAGAAAGTAGGAAACTGTAAAATTTGTGATTTTAAGTATGTTATAACATTTATACGATTATAGGACTTTTGAAATTTGTGGATTTGCATATTTCATGACGCATTAACGTGAAAGCTTGTCAATTAAGCTTGTTATCAAATATTTAAAGATTGTGTCATTCTTTTTTTAACGAACTAATAAGGAATTAGTGTCGTTCTTTTTAGAATGGAGAGAGTAGCAAATTGCTATTCTTTTCTTTCAGAGAATCCAATTCAAATATTAGTTGTCGCCGGGGTGGGCATTCGGACAGTTCGAATTTCATATGAAAATTTTGGTTTGGATTTTCAGTTTTCGGATTGAAGAAATGACAATCCAAATCCAATCCAATTAAGTTATGGATTAGACCAAATTTTTTAATTTCGATTGCTGATTAATCGGTTTTGATATTTTGGATTTTCAATTTTGAGCTTATAAGTTGAGATGTTTCTTCTTTTTACAAAAATGAATATCCATGAAACTACTAGCTATGTCCATTTATAAGTAGTTCATTACAAAAATTAGCTCTTCTTAACATATTACTAATATTAGCCAAATATTATTAATATTAGCTAATTAGCTATTTGTAGCAAAAAAGGTCAAATTTTTTACTTTCTTTTGAGTAAGTGTTATAAGAATAGATTGGGTACATCTTAATGAGCTTGAATCTCAGTTTTGTGATGATTTGGTGAAGTTTTGAGGTGGTTTGAATTGAATATTCGAAGTAAAAATTGAACATAAAAAAATAATGTGTATCACACTGTGTATCATTTGTGTATCACATATGTATCATATTTGTATTAATTGTGTATCACATGTATACCTGTGTGTGAGATACACGCATGATACATGTGTCGCAGAAGAATTTTTTGAACTCGATTTAATAATGAATTTCGATACAAAACCAGTCCAAATCACCTCCAATATTCTTCAAATTTTGTATATTGACTTATCTATATGTTTTCAATGAATTTCAATTATACCCATTGAAAAAGTTCCTTTTTTGCTTAGACTTTTGGAATGTTGTATATATTTTTTTTGTATTTCATCACCTTATTTACTACCTCATCCATGAAATTTCCTTTCGTCTTGCATCTAATGTTGCTAATCACGCTTAAAAATATGGAAGGAGATTTTGCATGTGATTCTTTGAGAGAAAGAACCTTATTTATTTGGTTTTTCAAATTTTATATGTGCTTGGCTAGTTTTGGTAAGTCTATGACTAATAGCTAGAGGTTGGTAAGTTAAGACTTATTTGGGACATTTTTGTATAAGTTTCCCAATAAAGTACTCATGTTAAATTGCCTGAAAGTTCCTTATTCTCACCACTATCATCCAAATAAAGTATTCAAATAATGAAATTATTATCAAGAAAATACAACAGAGACATTAATACAACCGATAAGAAGTAGAAATAGTAAAACCATGTCAAATAAAAAGTATTCTCACAATAACTTAGTAATTAATATTGAATATATGAGATAATATCTAATGGGTAGGGTATTGAACTTATTACTATTGACATATAGATAATGGATTAGAAATGGATAATGGATTAGATATAAACTATAAGAATTTCGGAGTTTCGGATATCCAAAAATTCAAAATACCAAATCCAATATTCGAAGTATCAAATCTTATTTTCTGTAGTATGTAAATCTTATAAGTACTAAGTAACACGTTATTTTATTTTGTTCATGAAAAAGAAGCAGAACAATCAAAACATGTACAAATTCTCACCCCAAAACCATATCCAAACACCAAACAAAACAAACCCAGAATAAAAAACAAAAAGAAACCCTTTTCTAATCCAAACCCACTCAACATCTTTCATTGTTTGGGTTGTAAATTATTTACTCTGCATTTCTACAAGAAGTTATTTGCACCGCTCGAACCCGTGACTTTACCAATTACACCAAGGTTCCCTACGTTGCTATGATCAAGATTCAAAGAAAAATGTCTTACTTTTATATGCCGTGTCATTATCAAGAAATGATTAATCTATAGAACAATTTCAATCCTCAAATATAGCGTCGTGTTAAACTGCCGGGGTTCTAGTGTCTGTCATTGCACAGAACACTTACAGACAACACAATTCATCATGTTACACTTAAAATGAAGTACTAGAAAAATTTGCAACCAAAGCACTGGCTAGACTTGCATCTGAGATCAAAAGGAGAGAACACATCCTGACTGTCTTGCCAGATTGCCATTGTGGACATAACATATCGATCCAAGCAAATCTGTCGAGATCCATTTACCAAATTACACCTAGAAGATATAAAGACCAAGCAAATACATCTTGGATGTACGTCTATCACCATTTTCGACAGACTTGGTCTGTACAACCATCTCTGTACAATATTGAGCATCTAAAGTGAACCACAGAACAGACCGACTGGTATTTCTTCAACTTCACAAACTGCGAGCAACCTTTTCATACAGATCACGAGGCCAATTCTGATTCATATTATTTGCGAGGAAATTTGCTATCTGCAGAACCAAATTCACATCAATTTCACAAGATGTTCTTGTTAATCAAAAGTGATGTGACTTAATAATTGATAAGTCCAATTACTGATCCAAATATTGTAAAACATCATCAAAACACAAAAAAACCCATCATATTGAGTAGAACTAATTTTTTAAAACTAAAAAAAATAACTAAAGGAAGTAAAGAACCTGCTGTAATTTAACATGAGAGATTAAAGAACAAATTCTCACAGATGCATTAGATAACATCGTAAGAAATAAACATTGTATTAGCTGATGCTTTCTATCTGACTTGGTCAATGACATTCAGAAGCAAAAATACTCTATTGATGGTAAGACTACATCTAAATAAGAGAAAGACATTCCAGCTCACTCGTTCATTCAGTAATTAAACATCAAGTACGATATAAATGGTCAGAAGTTGGTTGAACTGTACCCAATATGAACGCAAAACAGAAGCAAAAACGTGTTCCTAGATTCTAGCTGGATACTTGAAGAGAATATTATGAATCAGGAAAGAATACATACAAATTACTTTTTTGATAGATACATCTAATATACCCCTTCCATTCAATTTTCTTTAACCAAGTTGCTATTCAAAGAGTCAACATTCTTCTTTGTTAAATTAGGTTTTCATCATATTCAGCTAACATCTGAACTTAGCACGATGCATTTCAAGCGTTTCTTAGATTTACACTATTTATCTCGAAACGATAAACTAGTCAATTCGGAAATCCGACCAAAGATTCATCAGATAAATCTTGTTAAATAAAACTAGGTCATACTAATCTGGGAAAAAGTAGTCTACTACATAAGAGTAGAAGCTTAAACATGACAAGCACCTTCTTTTTTTTGATAAGGTAAATTGTACATGACAAGCACCTTCTTGGGAAGCCAGAAAATAAAAAACAAGGTGAAGAGAAATTTATGACGGATCCACCATTCAAAAGAAATGCATGACAGATCCACCTCATCTCGCCTGAATCCAAGCTGTCATTTTATCTAAAACCATACAAGAATAGGCTGACAAAAGTAAAAACATAGAAAGCTGCCTTCACTACACAACTTCAGTTAAAATCACATTGCCTAACATGTTCCATTTATTTACAGCCTAATATGCTGTACTCCACCCAACAAATCAAGCAGCCCACATGCATAAGAATTTTAGCTGGCAGTGACCCTAATCACAACCTCAGAATATAATTTGCTCAACTCATTCATTGGATATTGAATACAAAACCACCTCAGATTAAATCAAAGTATGTGCTCCACAATTGTGTCTTGCCTATTAAGAGTGAATCAAGCAATGACAGCAAGGCAAAAACACTTGGGAAAAGTGAGAGTCATGAATGACAAGCACACAACATAACTGGAAGTAATAAACAAAGTGAGCATAACTCCAAAGGGTGCCTATAAAAATTTATAATCAAATTGCACTACATTCATAATCAATGGTAAATAGGAGCAAAGCCACTGAGCAAAGAGCAACCAAAGACAAAATGGATGAGAATGAACATGAACATGTATGCTTTAAGATTTACCTTGTCCCTTAACGCACGAAGTGACCCATCAGTATCTCTAACATTCTCCAGGCAATGAAGCGCAACTTTTAGGAGGTCTGGTACACAAACTTGGACATGGTTAGACAGATTTTTGAAGACATCTGTGGCGAAATCTGGCGTCCTTGGATCCAAAGGAAGGAATGGGAGCTTAGCCACTTCCTTTATAGCATCCAAGTGATTTCCAAGTCTTGCAAGCTTATGGATAGATAGCACAGCCTCCAGCTGTCTTAGAACAATTTGTTGCGCCAACACATTCTCTCTCTCCTGGGGACTGCACAAAAGGAAGAGATTAGGCTTTCATTCCAGAGCATATCCAAAAACTCATAATAAGAAATGATTTATAGCCTCAGCAAATAATGTTTGACCACCAGCCAATTCTGCATATTACCTGATGTCGGGGTAATATTTGAACATATCCAGGATCTCATTTCCTGAAAGAATGAGCCCAGATGTCCGGCTATCCCCATCCAACCTTCCACGTGCCATGGCACATATTGCATCAGAAAGGCACTTGTTTATCGTATCCAATGCAGCTGAAAATGCCCCCACTCTCTTTTGAATCTCTATGGACTGTAAAATGTTAAAGCGCACAAAATTCACGAACTGATAAGTACATCATACCACAGAGGAGAAAGGGAAGGGGCTGGAGCATAGATAAGAAGACAAACTTGATTAGTGAAAATAGTAGACAATTAACTGGAAGGCAAAAATTAAAGAACTTTAGAAACACTCATACAAGGAAATGTTATAGCAGCTTTATTTCATGCACAATAATGTGCATTTGGATCTACATTAGCTTTACATGTGTTCATCAGAATGCATCAAAATTTTGGACAGGTGAAGTAACAGAAATAAAGGTGATCATAATTTAGAATTGCAAATGAACCACCTTGAGGATTTAATTCGCATTTGTTAATGAAGGAAGAGAAGTGTTAAAAAAGTTAACCTTCCTCAATTGAAAGAGGAAAAGAAAGCATGGGGCAATAATATCTTTTTCCCATCAAGTTATTATATATGAAAAGGGGCAAAAAGCTGTAGCATAGGAGAAGGTATGAAAACAAAACTTCCATGCAGAAGTTCTGAAAACATGAAGAAGACAGCAGCATAAGTTAGCCCAGCAATATTTTGGCCTTCTTTTCCACGAAAGAGAAGATTTGTTCAAAATGAACGAGAGTAGCAATCAATTGACCAGTTATCCCTCAGTAGGACAAAGGATCCACGTTGCATCAGCGTTATCCCAAATTTCACATTCCGCAACTTCAATTCAGCCAATTGGGATATTACTTGGCCTCTTTTCATTAACCAAGTACAAAAAAATTCACTACTACAACATGGTCAAGAATCCTTAAGCATAATATGCCTAAAGCTCAAGACCACCATGGGATGAAAGCATAGAAAGGAGAAACTTATCTGTCTACAGATAGATCAACAGAAAGTACATGACAAGACATTCGTTAAGCACAACAATTGCCCAAGAAAAGAAGACTTCAAATCAAGCCCAAAAAGAGGATTTCATGCTACAGTACATAGAGATAATCAACTGTCATTGAATGGAGAAAGGAACACTTCAAATTGATTATTAAGACTTATCTCGAACTGCACACGTTAGAGCAATAAGTTTGAAACTTGGTTATGTCACAAAGTAAAAGGAAGAAAGAAAAGCTTACCTTGTCATAAAGCCCTGCATCCTGATACTGCCAAGCAGCGTCCAGCAGAAACTGTTGTCTTGTCTTTTCATCTGTTAAAAACCTTCCAAGTTGACCTTCTTCTCCAGTACCCCTTGGACCAAGTAAAATATCAATACCACCGTCTCGCGACAAAAGCTCTGTGAGAAGTTGCTTCAACATTGAGCTCCTTTGCCTTTGCTGATCCATATTACCACGTCCACTCCATGACAACTGCCCACCACCAACTGCTGCTGCTGCTTGCACATAGTATTCCAATGCCATTACCAGATCACCATGACGCAGGTAAAATGATCCATACTGCCTAATTATGCTAGAAGCTTCAGCAAAAGCATCCATGGCCCCAAACTTTTGCCCTACCCCTGTACCTTCAGAAAGGACTCCATAGTCTGCCAACACAATAGCCATATGAGCAGCATCTACATTATATCCTTCATCTCCCATATCCTTGGACAAATAAAGGACCGCTGGAAGTAGCTGGATGCTTAAAAGTAAAACATAAGGATAAACCAAAGGATCCTTTCCATTCTTAGTATAGTGTGATGGCTCAAACTTGTTTAGATAAGCTTGCAAATCATCCAAAGTGTAAGGTGCCAACCCCTCATTTAGGACAACAGAAGACCTGCCAGGACTCTCACGTACAGCAGATAATTTGAACCACAAGAAATCCTCTATAGTAGAGAAAAGTGTAGGGAATTCTCGAACAAATCTGTCAATTTGCCTACGGGAACCAGATATTATAGTGTAGAGTAGCAACTTTTTCTTATCGTACATTGGTCGACCTGCTCGATCACCCAACCTTAACATCTTCTCACATTCTTCTGAAGCAACTGCCGCTGTCTCTGCTGACAACATGCCTCCACTGGAAATCCACTCTGTCAGCTGCAAAAAAGGGACTGTTAAAATTAAAGATGAATGGATAACATATACGGTGTATGAAATCGACAAAACACATACCAGAGGAGCAAACTGGAGGGACATGCGAGATAATTGGGCAATCTCTCTTGCTTCATTGTAGTAGCCAGTTCTCAAGCAAAAGTATATCTATTTTAAGATAGAATAACCCGAATCAGTTTGATCTATACATTTTCTTGGTGAAGTTAAATGTGCAGTTAAAAGTTCAAGTTGTTCCAAAGCAAGGAAAAGCAGCAAAAATACACATTTTATAATAGGTCATGACCAAGAGCAATACCTTCTACTCATATTTATTGTCTTCTACTACTACCCTGTTGCTAGATTGATAGAAAATTATGAAAATCTAAAATGATGAAAGTAGCAGAAGTTTAGAGTAGAGAAACTATATAAACTTTTTCAGCTGGTCGAAGCAAGAGGTATAACAAATAAAGGGACCAACTATGAATTAAGATTGTCGAATAATCATAAGCCAGAAAATCTTGGAAGGAAAGCATCCGAAGACAAAAAAAGTTGTTAAGAAAATATAAGAGAAAAGAAAAGACCACCTAGTTAATTCAAGAAATTGTTAGATAAATTAAATCTCAAACAACACTAAGATCCTGAAGGAAAATAACACCAACCAACTCATGAAAAAAAAAAGTGAAACTACTCAATTGCACAGAATATAGCCTAACATATATGTTTATTAAAAGAATCTGGTCAAATTTCTTTTCAAATTACGAGGAGGTGATCTAGTTTGATATGCTTCAATTACATACAACAACAACAACCACCCAGTATAATCCCACAAGCGGGGTCTGGGGAGGGTAGGATGTACGCAGTCTTACCCCTACCCTGGAAGGGCAGAGAGATTGTTTCCGATAGACCCTCGGCTAAAGAAGGTGAAAGAAACCCTGATAGCAAGTAATAGCAAGACAAATAATTAGAAAACTAAATCGAAGATAGCAACAGAGAATATGAAAGGGGTACCGATAACAAATATGCTTCAATTACATGATTCGCAAAACTGAAGGTTTTACACTAGGAATGGCAACTCTTGAAATACAAGAACAAGTAAGAATGGAGTCATAACTTGCACATATGATTAGATTGATTGATCTAAACCATAACCGAAATATCACCTATCAAAAAAGGAAGAAAAGAAAAACGAAAAGAAACCTTAATGGAAACATGGAAAATTCATAACAAAATGCAAAAGCCTGCATAGGGTGATGGTTTGTGTAATCAGAGTAAAGCATTCAAACCTGCTGCCAGGTGGTATCAACAGGAGGCTGTCTATGGGCATCAATCGCATCAAAATCAAGGATCCCATACTCCCTTAGACGGATCTGAGGTAAGGAAAAACAATCACGCTAATGCCAGTCATAGAAAATGAAAAACAATCTCCACAATGCTGTAACCATGGAAAATGATACATGCAAGCCTCCCAAAATGAAGATTGCAGATTACTAATGACAATGCTAAAAAGAGATGCCAAACTAACCCTGAGAAACGCGCGGATTCTCTGCAAATTACCAACAGCACCACCAAGTGCGGCCTACAATAGTCAGCACGACCTCAGTTATCAGTAATGTAATTTAAATCAAATTGGCACCAATTGTGACAAGCGAAAGAAACTGTTCCCCGCATACGAGTAAGAATAAAACAGAATGTTGGAAAGGACCGAAGTATCAAGCTATTCTTCAGTCAATTTGAAGAATCCAATTAATACACACTAAATAGATCGCAGAGCATGATGGGGTCAAGCATAGAAATGCTTATCAAATGACAACACCAGCCCCAATACATTACCTGAGCAGGATGAGCTTGAATTGTTTCCATGACATACTTCTCGTGACCCCATTCTAGGTGGCGTCTAGCTCCAATTACTAAGGACATTTTCTTTGAAATATTATGTTGGACAGCTGAATCTTCACCCATCAATGCCTATCATTAAATTTGTTAATTGATAACCATTTGCAGATAGAAAATCTAAACAGCATAAGATTAAAAGAGAGATACAAAGTCAAGTTGGCCACCATACCGACATTAGATGCCAGATCTTCTGAACGCCAACTGACTTCCCACCATATGCATTGATACCCAAACTCTCAAGAGCATGCTTAAAAGCTGTAGCAGGCTAACAATGATAACAACTAATTAACCAAATACAAACCACAGTATGAAAATTCTTTCAAGTGATGAAGAAGGCCATCCAATCAACAAAATCAACATGGTGAAACACCAAATGAACACCAAGAGGAGGCTACCAAATAAAGAGGCCAAAGTGATAGCAGGCATAAATTTTTAATTTGATTCATCAAGTATTAAACTTTATCTAGTTAGTGTCCAACAGCAATATGAAAATACTCCTATGTCCCAAAAAAGAAAGACAGAGATTGGTGAACGACGGTCAAAGCATGTCATTTTATATGTTCATTTGAGCATCAATTCCATACATTTTTAGATAAATAAACCTTTTTAGAGACAACGTAAAAACTACCATAAATCACATTTGCTGAATTTAAAAGTACTTTGATATGTTTGAAAGAACAATTAATCAAAAAATTATGCCTCTTCAAATAGTAACAGCATCATCATATGATGTAGGACCGGCAGAGCATATCATTTTTTCTTTTTTGATGAGCAGGCAGAGAGTATGACACTGCGTCTTGTGTACTACAGTTTCAATCTTGTCTGTGTTTTTCGTCTTTCATGCATGTTTTTTTCTAATATACTACTTTTATTTGTCCACAGAAAACTACAACATAAACAATTCAAGTACATCTTTCCCTTTGACTTATTGTTAGATGACTGGACAGAATTCTTAGAATCCAAGTACTTTGCAACTATTCCGTTTCAATCCCCCAGGTCACAATCTTCATGTTCTTTTAATTAGGTGTAATAATTGGCATCTTAGTTCTCTAATTACATAATAAATCAATACCAGATATTTCACAAAAACTAAATAGAAGAAATACACTGGCTTCGCAGGAAGTAGGAACCAAGCCATGAAGAACCAAGCTGGGGAACTTACTTTGAAGGGAAAACTACGCTCTCTTGCACTATTGAGATTCTTGACAACTTCTCCATATGCAGCAGCCTTTTTCTCAACGATGGGCCTATTGGCTAATGGTACAGGCTCCACACTAGCTGGACCGGAAGAAATTTGAGGGCTATATGTCAAAGATGCTATTTGCCCCTGACGACCACCTAAAGGGCTTGATTCACTGATATTGGTCCTAGGTAAGGTAGAAATTCGGCTTAGGCTCTGGAGGAAGTCCCTTTTTTCCTTCTTCCAGTCGTTCTGTAACAAAGTCCACAATGCAACTAGACTTTAAATAAGCATAAAAGACAAAGGAACCAAATAGATACATACTAAAATCAAGATAGAAAGAAATAATAAAAGTAATATGGTCTTTTCATGTCGAACTTAAGCAGCTAATAATTGATTCTGATAAAAATCAAAAGATGTGACTTGTGATGTTAGCAACTCACACAACAAAGAAGATAACCATATGGAAAGCAGCAGTGCAACTAACCTCCAGAACTTTCATCATGTAATCATTAAAAATTTTTAGGTTATCCTTCTGAGCTTCTTGAACGGCAGAGACCATTGCCATTTCATGGATCTGTTTTGCAGCATCCAAGATTACAACATCAAGCATTATTATCCTTTATCGTATGAAGTAAAATAGAGCAATGCACAAAATATGATGATGCAGTTGGATATTACAAAAGTATCAAACTGACAAAGAAAAAAAGATCAAACAGCAGAAAAGGATATGAGATATCCTGAGACGATGATGTGTTTCAAGCGAAACAGAAGGTCACCCGTTGAGAATGCTCAAATGTATTCCTTTACTCATTGCTGGGAGGGAGAGAAAACAGCACTAGGTAGAGAATACCCATTTTGAAAGAACTTAAATTGGATTACGAGTACTACTCCAGAGCACACTGCGCAGAAAAACATCTAAAAGGTCTTGCAAAACACACAAATGCAATTTGTGGCTTTTACAAGTACTTTACAACTATAAGAACAATCTCTCTTTGGTTGCAGGATCTCCTGATCGGGAGAAGAGTGTTAAAATCTTTTTGATAAATCAAATTCTTATCATTGATATTGCACCAAGGTAGTACCAAAATTATTGCAATGTGAATAAGTAGCTAAGCAACCATCTTCTAACACGTTGCACGAAACATCTATGCATACGGGCATTTTCTCCTTACACCAAATGAAAATATGAAAGAGAAATGACTTTACAACACTGCTAGTTTGCTACCTTCTCTCCCCCAGGAATATTCCCCCTGTGAGAAAGCACGGGAGAAAATAATATATTATATCTTGTTTATACAATGATACAATGAAC